>CM019064.1:455866028-456047958 GCA_009667805.1 Leptobrachium leishanense | reverse complement strand
ACATCGCAAAGCTACAGAAAAGGTTTGTATGTGTAATCCTTCCCGACCCCTACCGGAAAATCTGACAGTGATAGAGCTCCAGAATACTCACTCGCAGCACAGATAGCCAGCACAGGAGAGGAAACCTTTACTTAACCCTTGCATGTCTATGAGGCAGGCAAGATGATGAAAGCACTTGGAGAAGGAAAACATTCAAATAAATCACACTGAAAGCTAAAGACAGAAAAGGGCTGGATAGTAAAAACCCCTTTATAACAAGCATTGTTAGGAGAAGAGAGGGACTTTATAAAACATGTGTTATCTCCCCTCCCGCTCTGCATAATAGGGGCTTAGGTCTGATACATTTTATATTATCCAGGAGCACTATCCCCCTTTCCTCATCTATAATACACATTTTATATTAAGTCCCTCTCCCAGTGCTGCTTGTTATAAAGTTTTTTTTTATGTCTGATATATTTAGTTTCCAGCTCTCACAGTTACTCTGTCATTATGAGCCTTCAGTGTGATTTATTTGAATGTTTTCCCTGGATTTAAAGTGCTTTACTTTATCATAAAAATAAATTTGCACCAGTCATCTCTTCTCTGAGCTTTCAGACCGATTTACGTTAATATTTTCCCTCTCCCCTGCTTTTATATTCCTGTCTCTCTCCCCCACAGAGATACAAAGTTTAAGTAAAAGTTCCCTCTCCTGTGCTGGATAAGCATTGCATTCCGAAGTTCTGCACCCTCCACATGCCAATGCAGTAGGTCCTACTGAGCAGGATGTTCTATACAGAGAGGGGCATTAATTAATGCAGGAGGATGTTCTATACATTATACAGAGAGGGTATTAATGCAGGATGATGTTATATACATTATACAGAGAAAGGTATAAATTGAGGAGGATGTTCTATACAGAGAGGGACATTAATTCAGGAGGATGTTCTATACATTATACAGAGAGGGGTATTAATTAATGCACGTGGATGTTGTATACATTATAGAGAGAGGGGTATTAATTAATGCAAGAGGATGTAATCTACATTATACAGAGAGGGGTATTAATTAATGCAGGAGGATGTTCTATACATAAATCTACATTATACAGAGAGGAGCCTATTTTTTTAGCCCTTTAAATCCAGTGGCTGTGAGCGCTGAGATCGGCTGCTTGTCATATTATCTCTCAGTACAATGTATCAGGCTCAGCTGTTACAGTAACTGACTGTAACAGCACTCAGAGTTTCAGTAAAACAAGGAAATAATATTGTTATAACCGCTTATAAAAATATCATTTACTAGTTTTACTGAAACTCTGAGCGCTGTGATGAGCAGGAGTCAGTTACTGTAACAGTTTTGCCTGACACATTGTGCGGAGAGTGAGAGATACTGTAACAAGCAGCAATCTCAGCCCTCTGAGGAGCCACGACAATAGTAATTGTATCCGCTGGTTTTCAGATGATTGAAATTAGTTTTCATACTAAAGAACTGAAAACGAATTTCTTTAGCAACTAACAGGTTTATTCAAAGAGCTCCGAATTGCTTGAGAAAGGTAACCGAACGCTAAAAATCAGCGTTCGGTTACCTTTCCTGGCCATTCGGCTATCCAGAGAGCAGGCAATTCGCCAAATCCTAGCGAATTGCCTGAACATACGGTGCCTGTTCGGTGCCTGTTCGAGGGCAGTGAAATCCCCATGAAAAAGCACTGCTTCAGCTATTCAGAGAACACAAACCAGCAGTGAAAGGTTCCCCTAATGCCCTGCCATTCGGTGGTTTAATTCGGCAAGTTTATTCATGAGAATCCCCTAGGCTTCAATGTTAACCCCTTAGTGACCGGGCGGTTTTACACAAATCCGTCTTTTAGTGACCGCTGCTGTTTTTACGTTTCTGCGCTGTTAGTGTTTAGGTCAAATTTTTCTTACTCGTTTATTCGACCCCACACATATTATACACCCTTTTTCCCGCCATTAAATGGACTTTCTAGAAATACCATTATTTCCATCATATCGAATAATTTACTATAAAAAAAAAATATGAAATATGAGGAAAAAAAATGGTAAAAACACACTTTTTCGTAATTTAATCCCCAAAATCTACAACCACCCAAAAAGACCCTGGCTAAATAGGTTCAAAATTTGTTCCGAGACTAGAAATACCCAATTTTTACATGCGTTTGCTTTTTAACCCTTCACTGCTGAGACAGTTCACCTATGTGCGCTGCGCTCATTCTGACCATTTTGTGATAATTATTTTTAGATGACAGCCTAGGTCCTATTAATTAAACTCCCCCCAGACAAAAAAAACTTTTAAAAAAAACACATTTTTTATTTTATTTAATTTTATTTAATTTTTTAACTCTCCCCTCTCCAGCAGTGCAAACGGCATCTCCCTAGCTTCAATGGTTGGGGAGATAGAGGGCTCTGAAGGAGCCCCCCCTCCCCTCCATTGAAATGCATGGGGATGCATGCTGATGACGTCACCACGCAGTGTGGCGACGTCATCAGCCTCGCCTGCCCATGTAAATCACATGGGCAGGCTTCCTCCCTGCCAGATCACCGTGGGATCCAGCGAGGGAGATGAGTATCGGGCGGGAGTGGGATTAGGCTAGGGTCAGACTGAGGCAGTGCGAACGCGCGTTCTGGCGCACTTAATCACGGCCGTAGTAGCAGCAGATGCCGGGCAATGACGGCCAATATACGAAGTACGGTCGCACAAAAGTCCGGCTGCGCAACGCAAGTGGAAAATGAACGCATTTTTTCGAGAACGCAGAACCACTAGTACTGACGTACAGAGTGCGCTGCGTCCGCTAGAGGCGTATGTGCGTGAATTGGAGACATCAGACCCTGCTAATGTCCGGCCAACATAACGTCCAGACGCAAAAAGAGTTTTATTGATGATCCGTACAAAATCACGGATGAAACTGCGCATAGTATGACCGCTATTGCGTATTCCGTGAAAAAATACGTCCATTCTTCGAACGCACATTTTCACGGACAACGTGAAAAATGCGTTAGTCTGACCCTAGCCTTAGGCGCCGCCGACGTACCCTGTACGTCCGTGGGTCTAAGGGAGACCTGTGGACAGGACGTACAGGGTACGTCAGCGGCCCTTAAGGGGTTAAAAATATTCTCGTTTTAATTCAATATCTAATAAACCGTTCATTATAAAATTCTGCAGTAAAGAGTCTCTTTATTTATAGATTTTTTAGGATATTTTAAGCATTTTTCTGTTTTGTTTTTTTTAAAAGTCCGATTTTTATTTTTATTTTTTCTTTAACCCTTTCGCTGCTGAGGCTTTTCCCGCCTCTGTGCTGAGGTAATTTTTACCGGTTTTGCGCATCATGTTTAAACGCGTTTTGAAGGCTTATTTTAGTATATGACCCAGACATATTATATATCGTTCTTTCCGTCAGACTCGGCAGATTAATAATATGTCATTATTATATGTATACGTCATGACCTGTCTGTATATTATAACAAAAAATGCAATAAAATATGAATTTTCAATAATTTACAGCATGTAAAGTTTTTTTTTCCACATTTTAACATGCGAGCAATTGCGGTTATATTTTGTATGGGGTGCGCTTGTTAAAAAAATTAGAGATGGGGTCTCGTTACATTTTTTTTTGGGGAAAATTACACGATTTTTAACAAACACACCGCATACAAAAATCGTTAGTGCAGCATCATTGTTCACATTATAATTGAAATGGGAACAATATTGCTGCATTAACAAACCAAAAAAAAGAAAAAAAAAGTGTTTATTTTTTTTTTATAATTTTTTTTAAATATTTTTTTATTTTTATTTTATTTATTTATTTTTACAAACTTTTTTCACTTTCGAGTTTGGTATCGTTGGAACGGCCATGCTCTGGCCGATCCAACAATACCAAACGTTAACCCCTAGCTGCCACGGATCGGGAGATAGGGAGTTCCAATGAACTCCCTATCTCCACCGTTGGTGGCAGTTAGGGGTTAACTCCAGGACTGGCGTCATCGTGCTATGCACGATGACGCCAGTCCTCAGCGGGAGTTCCCGGAGGCTTGGCCGACATCCAAGATGTCGGCCAGCTCCGGGAAAGGATCACGAACCGGCGCTTTTCAGCGCCGATTCGTGATCCAGCTCCCCAGGGGTTAATGCCAGGTACCATTTGGAAGGGCAGGCTGTGCCCTTCCAAATGGTGCCTGGGTTAAACCCCGCAACGCCGCCGATCGGGAGGGAGAGAGGTCCAAAGGACCTCCCCCCCTCCCTTTCAGGCGCCTCCTCCGCACATGCGGGGGGGGGCCTGAATTAGGTGTCATCGCGCTGCCGCGATGACACCTAATTTCACCGGCGGCGGTTCCGGATGCTGGGCTGACATCGAGGATGTCAGCCCGCACCGGGGGGGCCAGCGATCGGCCGGAACCCGGCCGAACGCTGACCCCAAAGGGAGGACGCGCTCAGCGCGTCCTCAGCACAGCAGGAGCCATGCGGAGGACGCGCTCAGCGCGTCCTCCTCATCGAAGTGGTTAAGTTTACTTATTTTTTCTGTAACAGCCCGCTTTATTATCATTCATTGGACCTCATATGTAAATTTCAGACATTTTCGCTCAGTAGTTTCTTTGCAAACAGCGTTTCATTTTCAAACATTCACACAAACTGTTTTGCTAATTTATTCACTGCCTCGTCTGCGGTCTCAGCTGTTTTGCTGCGTGTAATCTGCTGCTGCTCGGATTTTTCGACGGGTTAATCCAGATGTTTTTGGGGGTTTTCGGCGTGCATTCGTCGGGTTTGCGGTAGCTTTTCCCTGAAATTCGGGGACCCTGTGGTGCTTGCTGAATACACCACAGGGTCACCGAAATGGAATTGGCAAAAGGAACCGAATTGAAGAGAACGAAGAGTCACCGAATGTGCGGTGACTTTTCAAATCTCTTTGAATTACCCTGTAAATAAATAGCATTTTAGGACTAATGCATTAGTTCAAAACAAAATTGTGTGCAGTGCACATGTCTAGAGTTCGCATCGAACATCGGCTGTTCGAAAGTTCGCAAACTTCGAAATTTTTTGGACGTTCGCCAAAAGTTTAAAAACATTTTTTTTAGAAAAAAAGTATAAAAAAAATGCTTAAATAATACTACAAAATCTAGAAATAGACTCTTTACTGCAGAATATTATAAGCAACGGTTTATTAGATGTTGAATTAAAACGGGAATATTTTTAACATTGAAGAGTATGGGATAAAACATTCTTGT
The DNA here is from genome assembly GCA_009667805.1 of Leptobrachium leishanense. Lineage (NCBI taxonomy): Eukaryota > Metazoa > Chordata > Amphibia > Anura > Megophryidae > Leptobrachium > Leptobrachium leishanense. Next base: position 456,042,751 of record CM019064.1, on the reverse strand, counting down.
TACTAAAACATCAAGCAGACACGGCACTCTAATCAGGCACTGTAGAGGGCAGTCTGCAGGGGCCTCCCAAGGATCCCCTTGAGGAGCATGCGGCCGCCGGATGACAGAGCTGCAACTGTGCGGGCTAGCGCCCGGTTGCATGTGGCAGAGACAGGCAGCGCAGGGAGGGAGCCACTGCACCTGCGGCCACGGCAGACCCCCCCACAACCAGGATCCAGGGAGCCCCCACGGACCACCAGGCTAAGGTAAGGCGACACATTTCTAAAAAAAATAAAATCCAAGGACATTTTTAAATGTCCCTGGGAACATAAAATAAAACTTTTTTTTTCTTTCTCTACCTGGCTGATAAAAGGAGAAACGTGACCACCCCCTGTAGCAATATAAAAATTAGTACGTATCTGCGTTCTGCGTGGCACTGCCCTCTACCTGGCTGAATGTATTTAATTATATATATTAGAGTATATCAGTGTTTTTTTTTTGTGTGTATATTTTTAGCAAATTTATAGGGGAAGGTAAGGGCAGGTATGATATATATATGATAATATCTCTCTCCACTGGCTCCTTTCCATCCGCCTTCAAACACGCGCTAGTTACCCCTTTACTAAAGAAACCATCCCTAGACCAACTCTCCATCCAACTACCGCCCTGTATCCCTGCTTCCCTTCACATCAAAGCTCTTAGAAAAACTAGTCTTCAACCGCCTCTCCCTCTTCCTGTCCTCCAATTCCCTACTTGACCCCCTGCAATCTGGCTTCCGTCCCCTACACTCAACTGAAACTGCCCTCACCAAAGTCACCAACGACCTCCTAACTGCTAAAAAACACGGCCACTATTCTATTCTCATCCTGCTTGACCTCTCGCTGCTTTTGACACTGTTGACCACCCCCTCCTTCTACAGACCCTCAACTCTCTGGGTCTCGGTGACACTGCACTTGCTTGGGTTGACTCCTATTTATCCAACAGGTCCTTCTGTGTGTCCTTTGCTGGTAACTCCTCCTCTTCATTGCCTCTATCTGTTGGTGTACCTCAAGGCTCTGTCCTTGGTCCTCTGCTCTTTTCCATCTACACCTCCTCCCTGGGCAAAATCATCAACAGCTTTGGCTTTAATTACCACCTCTACGCTGATGACACTCAGATCTACCTCTCTACCCCGGATCTCTCTCCCCCTGTCCTCTCAAAAGTCAGTGACTGTTTGTCTGGCATCTCCTCCTGGATGGCCTCCCACCACCTAAAGATCACCATGTCAAAGACTGAGCTCCTACTTATTCCTCCCTCCAATGCCTCCCCACCTCATGACTTCTCTATCATGGTGGAGGGTATCACCATCTCCCCATCAAACCAAGTTCGCTGTCTTGGAGTTACACTTGACTCGTTTCTTTCCTTCATCCCCCACATCCAGTCTCTTTCCTCCTCCTGCCGATACCAACTGCGTAATATTTCCAGAATTCGGCCATTTCTTATCGCTGTCACCACAAAACAACTCATACACACCCTGGTAATCTCCAAACTCGACTATTGCAATAATCTCTTATCTGGCCTCCCTCTGTCCCGCCTCTCCCCCCTACAATCCATCCTGAACGCCTCCGCCAGGCTAATTCACCTCACCCGCCGCTCTGTCTCTGCCGCTCCCCTCTGCGAGTCCCTTCACTGGCTCCCCTTCCACTGCAGAATTAAATTCAAAATTCTTATCCTTCCCTACAAAACCCTCACTAACTCAGCGCCCCACTAATCACCAAATACACCCCAGCCCGCTCCCTAAGGTCAAACAGTGACCTGCGCCTAGCTTCTCCCCGCATCACCTCTTCCCATGATAGACTGCAGGACTTCACACGCGCAGCCCCAACTCTCTGGAATGCTCTCCCTCGTACTGTCAGACTTTCCCCTAACTTCTCTTCCTTCAAACGCTCCCTTAAAACGTTCCTATTTAGGGAAGCCTACCACCCAACTCACTGACACAACCATCAATCACTCTCACCTTACAGTCCTCTCCTCCTGTTTCCAACCCCAACCCTCCCAGATTGTGAGTTCCTACGGGAATAGGGCCCTCATCTCCTCCTGTACTGTTTGTCAAATGTTGTTCAATGTATTGTAACCCTGTCTATACTGTGCTTATTGTACAGCGCTGCGGAATATGCTGGCGCTTTATAAATAAAGAATAATAATAATAATAATCTATATTCTTATAAATATATATATCGAGACTTGTATTACACACACATTTTGGCAACTAATTGCCCCCTCCCCCCATATGGCTGATCGATCAGAAGAAATGTTGAACCCGATAGAGCAGAGAATATATATATTATTCTCTGCTCTGTCGGGTTCAACATTTCTTCTGGAGGGATCAGCCAAATGGGGGGGTGGGGCGCATTTAGTTAAGATTGTCCACATGCCACCCCCTGCCATGTGCGTATGTGAATGGTCTGAGGTTTGTGGTGGGTGTATATATATAGATCTGCATGTTGATATACGTATATATAGGTCTGCGTGTTGATATATATACGTATATGTCTGTCTGTGGTATCAATGCATCCCTACTCTATACACGGCGCTCCATGTCCCTATAATATATATGATCAGGGGTTACCTTTTTTTTATATTTTTATACTATTCCTATTAAATTAACAGTAATTTTTGATGAATTTTATTCAGTAGAAACTTTTTTTGCCTATATAACATGTGCTTTGTGAAAATTAAACGGATTTGTGTGTACATTTTAATTTAGTTAGTGGATTCCTGTCCAGTGCGGTGAGAAGCAAACGAAATGTAGTGTAGACACGCTGCAAGGCGGAGCGGAGTGAAGTCAAGCATGCAAAACGTTTGCTTCTCTTCGCTTCACTACGCAGAGCATCGCTACACGCTCAGTGTGTCTCAGCCTTTATTCCCGCATTGCTAGCTTGCCGAATCAGTTTGTATACTTGTTACTGACCCTGCTTGTTCTGAGGACCCGATCTGTTGCCGACTTTGCCTGCCATTTGACTATTCTCTATGTGTATTCCCTGCCTGTTCTGTTTGCTTCCTGTTGCTACTGGTGTGCGTTGATTCTCACCATATGCAGTAGCGCAGTACAAGTGCCTAAACATTGCTGACCCGGTTTTGTTATAGCTGCTGATGTAACTGAATAGATGGGGGATCTCTTCTGCATTACCAAAACCGCCACCACTGCACTCTTCCACAATACCACAGAGGGGTTACTTACGGTGTGAAGGCACTTGCTGCCACCAAAGGCACAATATTTGGGTGCACTGCCACTGACGCCTATACCAGATTCATATCATTTTAATATTTGACCGCAGGGTCCAACCCTGCACTCTTCCACAATACCACAGAGGGGTTACGGTGTGACGGCACTGTTGCCGACATTAAGGCTAGGGTCAGACGAAAGCATTTTTCCCCGCGAATGTGAAAAAGTGCGTCCGAACGCTTTGATGTATTTTTTCACGGAATGCGCAAAAACGGTCAGACGACGCACATTTTCGGTCGTGATTTTGTACGGATCGTCAATAAAACTCTTTTTGCGTCTGGACGTTATGTAGGCTGGACATTAGCAGTGTCTGACATCTCCTAATCACGCAAACACGCCGCTATGCCGCAGCTGCGCACTCAGTACGTCAGTACTAGCGGTTCAGCGTTCTCAAAAAAATGCGTTCAAATTCCACTTGCGTTGCACGGCCGGACTTTTGTGCAGCCGTACATCGTATATTGGCCGTCATTGCCCGTCATCTGCTGCTAGTGCGGCCGTAATTATGTGCGCCAGAACGCACGTTAAGGCTAGGGTCAGACTAACGCATTTTTCACGTGCGTTTAGCCGCACGAAATCACGGCCGTGCTAGCAGCAAATGACGTCCAATGCCGGGGAACATACGACGAACGGCCGCACGAATGTTAGTCCGTGCAACGCAAGTGGCCAACGAACGCATTTTTTCGAGAACGTCAAACCGCTACTACTGACGTACAGAGTGCGCTGCGGCCACATAGCGGCGTGTTTGCGTTATTGGGAGACGTCAGACGCTGCACACATCCGGCCAACATAACGTCTAGACGCAGAAAGGGTTTTATTGATGATCCGTACAAAATCACGGACGAAACGGCGCATCGTATGACCGCTATCGCGTATTCCGGGAAAAAATACGTACGTTCGTTCGAACGCACTTTTTCACGGACAACGTGAAAAATACGTTCGTCTGACCCTAGCCTTAAAGTGCGCTGGTCTGACCCAAGCCTTAAGGCCCAATTCTAAATCTCCTATTGTTACTTTCATCCAAAGCCTGCATAAGTTTCACCATAATTTAGCCAAAAAATCACTAAACTTGTTCTGCGTATCCTACAATGTCTCCTCTTTTCATACAGACTGCCGCCCAAGCAGTTGTTTATGAAGAGATTAAAGGAAAACCGTTTACTGTCATTTGAAATGTCATTTTTTTGTTTTTAAATGTTTCTATACATCCTACAAATCCGCCACTTCACGGGCAGGTTATGGGGACCTCCTTGGCACATTATTTGAAGGAATTTTTTGTTTTTATTCTTAACCTTTATTTCACGGAAAACTCACTGTTCCCTTTAAAAAAGTATTTTTTTAAACTTTTGTCCTTGTTTCCTGTCCCCAGGGCACTACCAGGACCGCCATACACCTTTTATGGCAAATATCTTGCATATATGCCCTCTTGGAGGGCACTCTAAAAACCCGAAATTTTGAGTTCCATTGACTAGCATTGAGTTTGGTTCGTGTTTGAGTTCGAACTTGAACTTTTGAAATTGTTCGAGTTCGAATGCGAACCGAACACGGGGGTGTTCGGCTCATCCCTAATTGTAGATTCTCAGTATTTCTAAGCTCCTTCCAAATGAAATCCTAAAGCTGCAGGGAATGCTTTGTTATGTGCTTGATACACTTATCCATACAATCCCTGGCTTCCAGCAGATGAATGGGATTGATTTACAGCCTCTCACAAGGTGCAGTGTGTTTTCCTGGCCCAGGGTGAGATTAAAATCAGACTCCAAAAGCACACATAGGGCCATATTACATAGTTGGTGGTAACTTAACCAGAGCAGTTGTAAACTTCCCAGAGCCATTATAGCCTATGGAGGTTTTAAGTTTACAACTGCTCTGGTTAAGTTAGCACCAAGTATGTAATATGGCCCCTAGAAGTGCTGCTTATCACTAGGGATGAGCCGAACACTCCAAGTTTCCAAATGTTCGGATCCGAACCCGAACCCGAACTCGAACTCAATACAAGTCAATGGGGCTGAAAATTCGGTTTTTAGAGTGCCCTCCAAGAGGGCATATATGCTAGATATTTGCCATAAAAGGTGTATGGGGGTCCGGGTAGTGCCCTGGGGGACAGGAAACAAGGACAAAAAGTAAAAAAAAAATGTTTTTAAAGGGACAGTGAGTTTTCCATGAAATAAGGGTTAAAAATAAAAACGAAAAATTCCTTCAAATATCGTGCCCAGGAGGTCCCCATAACCTGCCCGTGAAGTGGCGGATTTCTAGGATGTATAGAAATATGTAAAAACCAAAAAATGACATTTCAAATGACGGTAAATGCTTTTCCTTTAATCCATCCATAAACAACTGCTTGGGGCAGCAGTCTGTATGAAAAGAGGAGACATTTTTGGACACGCAGAAAAAGTTTACTGATTTTTTGGCCGTGAAAAGCAGGAGAATGAATGGAGAATGGAAAATTCTAGGTCAAGATAGCCAAACCAGAAAAATTCTCCCATTTAGGCTAGGGTCAGACTAGTGAATTTTTAACGTGCGTTTAGGCGCACTTAATGACGGCCGCACTAGCAACAAATGACAGGCAATGATGGCCAATATACGAAGTACGGTCGCACGAAAGTCCGGCTGCGCAACGCAAGTGGAAAATGAACGCATTTTTTTGAGAATGCAGAACCGCTAGTACGGACGTACAGAGTGCGCAGCGTCCACTAGCGGCGTGTGTGAGTGATTTGGAGACGTCAGACCCTGCTCATGTCCAGCCAACATAACGTCCAGACACCCAAAGTTTCCTGGTTTGGATCCGTAAAAAATCACGCACAAAAATGCGCATCGTATGACCGTTTTCGCGCATTCCGTGAAAAAATACGGCAATGCGTTCGGACGCATTGTTTGACGATCGCTGTGAAAAATGCGTTAGTCTGACCCTAGCCTTATCTCACTTTCCAAATCGGCTATTTGGTCCAGATTGTTCTCTTTTCCTGCCATTCTCCTGGTTTTCACCTTTGTGTGAACAACCCTGAGAGAGAGAGGTGAAAGCCAGGAGAACTGGCAGGAGAAGAGAACAATCTAGACCAAATAGCCAATTTGGAAAGTGAGTTAAATGGGAGAATTTTGACCTAGAATTTTCACTTCTCCAGTTATTCTCCTGATTTTCACCGCTCTCTGAATAACCCCATGAATGTTTAATCCCGAGGTGAAAAATAACATTGCTTTAGATGTTATTTTGAATTTTTTTCAAACACCAGTTAAATGCAGCATATTAGGAAGTTTTAGGAGGGAAATTAATTCTCAAATCTCAATCAGAAACAGACACCACCCCACCCCCTCAGTACCTCAGTTTAGTGTACAATGTATCAAATTGATTACCAGACTAAAAACAACTGGTGTTATGCCCGTTTGTGAACAGAGGTCATTTAGAGTTGAGAATCTTTCCACATACACCTTAGTTTTTAATTCAATATCTAATAAACCATTGCTTAGAATATTCTGCAGTAAAGAGTCTCTTTACTTCTAGATTTTTTAGTTTTTTTTTAAGCATTTTCTATACGTTTTTCAATTATTATTTTTTTTCGAACTCGAACTGAACACACCCAAAAAGTTCGCGAACTTTCGAACTGCCAAAGTTCGGGCCGAACTCCGAACCGTCCGAACCCGAACAGCTCATCCCTACTTATCACTCCCATCTCATATGCATGTTGTACGCTCTGAAGACCGCAGCATAGAGGACCCGGACAGCCAGACTCACAGCTCAGCCCAAGCAGGGGAGAACAGCAGCAACAGGAGGGGGTAAAATAAATAAAGCCCTTGGAAACACCACAATCTGGCTACTGACTAATTATTTACAGCTGGGCCTAACACCTTCCTTCTTGTAATTGTGAGCAAGCGCCTCCCTGGGGACTAACACAGTTGGGGTGTTGAATAATCCTAATTTTGGCTGATCCTTCCTCACCTGCTATAAAGGTGTTCTTCATCCTTTTGGCCAGCATGCAGTGTCGCTCTCCTTTGTGGGGCAGCAGGCCCACAGCCCTCCCCTGCCCATAACCAGGGGAGAGAAGAGCCGGCGGAGCAGCACAGGGGGCATCAGCTGGACGTATGTAATCAAAGGGACAACGAGCAGGACACACCCAGGAGGAGGAGGGCAGACAGGGGTGCAGAGGAAGGAACTATGCAGCGGCAGTTCGAGGTAGGGTCAGATCGCATGGAAATTATGCCGGGGAGCACATGCAGCAGTGGAGGTGCAGGGGAGGGAATTTGCCGCGTGATTCCCGCGTGTGGGTGGGTGGGATCTCTGCTCTGCTGCAGAATGAGGTCTGGCCTGCCACACGCCCCTTAATCTGGTTCTCGCTCAGCGGCGCTGATAAAAAAATAGTACCTCTTTTCGGGCCGGCTGAAAAAAATCCCTGCATGCAGAGCTGATCAAAGCGCACACTGCACTTGCTATCAGCCGGCTGGCCAGCTTCCTGCTGCTGTGGGCCTATTTCCAGAACGGAATCTTTCTCTCATGAGATTGTGCAGGGCCACGGAGTGATTCGCAGAGGGACACTGGGCATTATTTATCCGTAGTCTCACTCTGCTCCCGGTGGCCATAAGTGGTGGATCAGCCATCTTTCTCACCGTGGGATGAGAGATGAGTATCTGATTTATCGGGGGGGTTACGCTGTGTCACATCCCATGTCAGCAGCCATCCTTGAACCCCCTGGTGGCACTCTTTCTGTACCGCTCCTCTGAACCAGCACTGTTAAAAAAAACACACAAACCATTCAAATACACCACCTTGCCTGAGAAAAGGGCTACGCCCTAGGCCAGGGGTCAGCAATCTTGGCTCCCTAATGTTTTGGGAACTACGTTTCCCATGTGGCTCAGTCAGCCAAATGGGTGACTGAGCCACATGGAAACGTAGTTCCCAAAACATCAGGGAGCCAAGATTGCTGACCCCTGCCCTTGGCCAATCCACGCTTGATATTTATAGCTCAAACCCTGACAGAGTGAAGTCATACTCTTTTGCTCGAATATACCAGCTGCCTGTATGCGAGTTGTTGGGTGGACATGTGTGCACTCCCCTTTGTCATTCATCAACCACCCAAAGTCTAAGGGTGGGGAAAGGGAAATAATAGCCATACCTTTCCTGAATTTTTAGGTCATCCAACATTTGCATTTATATTGCCTCACCCAGTGCCCATGGGTGGGGGCTTGGGGAAGGACATCTGTTTACCCCATTTTCAATTAACCCGCTGATATGGCTGGGAGTTGACACGTTACAGGTTCCCAGTTTTAAATGCCTTACCCTCTGCTCATTGCTCATGGTTGGAGGCTGGGAGTTAATAGTAACAAGATGTTTAGGTGACCCCCCCACAATGACCCCCTTCGGAATGTTACGTGGGGGCATAGTGTGTTATGGGGGTTATTGTAACTCCATAACCATTTAATTTTTCATTTTTTAAATTTTGTTTTTAATGTGATAGTAGCTCCTGGCTAGCAATCGCAGTCCCAGCCACCACTAAATTAAAATGTTTGGTTCATTCTAAATTTGTTTAAAAAATAATTAAATAAAATATGTTTTTTAATCCGTAAATTTTGGACGAGCCGAAATGAATTTTTTGTCGGATAAAAATAATTTATTTCAGTTTCTTGCAAAACTAATTTAAACATTTTTTTTTTGGGGGGGGGGGGCTTGCATATATCTAATATTAATAGGAACATTTAATCTCGTATCGATCTGTAAAAAAGTATATCTTTGAGCTTACATAAAACAATATAACCATGAGGGTCTTATAAAGAGAATGTTTAGAACATACAGTATGTGCTTAAATCCTGCATAGAACTTTATACTAATAAGGCTGTTAATGCAAAGTAAAGATGCTGCAGTTACTGAAAATATTTCATATAAACGTCAGACTAAAAATTATCAACATTTCTTAACTATAGGCTCGACAGTGGACTGAACCTGCCTGTGAAAGTTGCCAAAAGAAGCACAAACAAAAATATTAATATTGGTGAAACGGCTGGATCCGTGCTCACTGACACTAATGGAAATGTGAATGATGGTACTGGACTCCGTGCTGCAATCAAGCCAAACAATTTAAAGAGAATAATATTACCACCACATGAAGCAGTTGACTAGGAGCTATTCAATTTCAATGCCTATGTTACAGGTCTTGGAAGTCTTACACGTGGAACAAAACAATAGGTAGGATGGATTTTGGGTGACAAAGCACGAAGGCTTAGAGATGAAGCTTTGATGAATCACCAGTAGGAAGTCTTAAAGGAATCTCAGTGAACTAATTATATTATTATCTCCAATCTACTGGAAAAATTGATTAAATAAGAAAGGATAGAAAGGATATTGCATTTAGAAGGTTCTAGGGGTGCAGGGAATTAGAGTCATGGGATACATAGGTATTAAGAGGCGCTGGGGTGTCCATTCAATAATTTAGGCTTAGTGACAGAGGGAATTAATTGCTAAGGATAGGTATAAAGTGGCGCAAATAGAGACAGATAATGGAGACCAGCAAGAGAAGGTAGAAAACAGAGACATGTCTAGTGGCTGATATATAGGAATGGCTTTAACCAGATAATTGAAGGTAACAAGGCAAGAGGATAAAATGGGATGTCATTCATGAGACAATTTCTATGGTTATCAGTGGGGGATCATGACTTTTTGTTTTCACAATCTAAAAATTAACCTGAGTTTCTAAATATAAAAGCATATTTCAGTTGCTCACACACATATTCCTGTATTGGTTTGTCAAAATGTTGTTCAGTCTCTATGTATTGTAACCCTTTCTATATTATGCCCAATGTTCAATGCTGCGGAATATGTTGGGGCTATATAAATAAAGAATAATATTAACAACAACAAGACCATTACTTTTTAAATTGGTTTATTGGTATCAGAGACTCTCAGACCGAGGAGGAAGATTCAAGGTGAATGAGCAGGTTCTCAGAAACTCATGTGGTGGGATGGGTGGATGTATTGACAGAGACTGAGAGTGAATTTAAAGGTGAGTCAAAATGATGGAAATTCAAAAAACACTGCAACCTCACAAGGTTGTTGTAACGTGGGGTTTCTGTCCACGTGCAAACTGCTCCTCTTGAAGTCAGTATTCCGCAGAAGTACTTCTTCTAACCCAGAAGTAGGAAATATCACACAGGAGATCCTTGCCGTTTCAACCCAAAATGGAGAATGCTTTATTTTCACTTTAGCCACACAAGTGAGACAACCCCCTCCCTTCCAGAATACATTACAGATAACATCAAGATGCAGGTTACAGAGCTGGTGTCCGGCGCTAGCACTCACAATCTTCAGTTTCAATAAAAGATATTCAGCCAGGGATCGAGTCCTCGATGAAACAGTTGATGGAGGTGGAAGAAAAAAGGGAAAAAAAACGGAAGGGAGGAATTAAGTGCAGACTGTATCATCCCAGATAGGAGTGAAAAAATAGGAGATATACTCACATATTCTGGTGCCGATTTAAATAAATGGGCACCAAACAGAAGGCAGATCAGTGGATTTAAATCAAGGGGCACCGATTCCCCAACCTCAGGTCCACAAGGCAGGAAACCAGATGCTTAGACATATCTATTCAGGATGCTGAAGGAATAAATCACCCAGGATCATACAGGGTGGAAATTCACAATCGGTTTTAATAAAACAATAAATAAAATACAATAAAATAAAATAGTTTTAATAAAACCGATTGTGAATTTCCACCCTGTATGATCCTGGGTGATTTATTCCTTCGGCATCCTGAATAGATATTTCTAAGGATTATTATTATTATTATTATTTATAAAGTGCCAGCATATTACGCAGCGCTGTACAATAGGCACAGTATAGACACGGTTATAATACATTGAACAACATTTGACAAACAGTACAGGAGGAGATGAGGGCCCTATTCCCGTAGGAACTCACAATCTGGGAGGGTTGGGGTTGGAAACAGGAGGAGAGGACTGTAAGGTGAGAGTGATTGATGGTTGCGTCAGTGAGTTGGGTGGTAGGCTTCCCTAAATAGGAATGTTTTCAGGGAGCGTTTGAAGGAAGAGAAGTTAGGGGAAAGTCTGACAGTGTGAGGGAGAGCATTCCAGAGAGTGGGGGCTGCACGTGAGAAATCCTACAGTCTATCATGGGAAGAGGTGATGCGGGGAGAAGCTAGGCGCAGGTCACTGTTTGACCTTGGAGCGGGCTGGGGTGTATTTGGTGATTAGTGAGGACAGGTAGTGGGGAGCTGAGTTAGTGAGGGTTTGTAGGTAAGGATAAGGATTTTGAACTTAATTCTGCAGTGGATGGGGAGCCAGTGAAGGGACTCGCAGAGGGGAGCGGCAGAGACAAAGCGGCGGGTGAGGTGAATTACCCTGGCGGAGGCGTTCAGGATGGATTGTAGGGGGGAGAGGCGGGACAGAGGGAGGCCAGATAAGAGATTATTGCAATAGTCGAGTCGGGAGATTACCAGGGCGTGTATGAGTTGTTTTGTGGTGACAGCGGTAAGAAATGGCCGAATTCTGGAAATATTACGCAGTTGGTATCGGCAGGAGGAGGAAAGAGACTTGATGTGGGGATGAAGGAAAGAGCAGAGTCAAGTGTAACTCCAAGACAGCGAACTTGGTTTGATGGGGAGATGGTGATACCCTCCACCGTGATAGAGAAGTCAGGAGGTGGGGAGGCATTGGAGGGAGGAATAAGTAGGCGCTCAGTCTTTGACATGTTGATCTTTAGGTGGTGGGAGGCCATCCAGGAGGAGATGCCAGATAAACAGTCACTGACTTTTGAAAGGACAGGGGGAGCGAGATCAGGGGTAGAGAGGTAGATCTGCGTGTCATCAGCGTAGAGGTGGTAATTAAAGCCAAAGCTGTTGATAATTTTTCCAGGGAGGAGGTGTAGATGGAAAAGAGCAGAGGACCAAGGACAGAGCCTTGAGGTACACCAACAGATAGAGGCAATGAAGAGGAGGAGTTACCAGCAAAGGACACACAGAAGGACCTGTTGGATAAATAGGAGTCAACCCAAGCAAGTGCAGTGTCACCGAGACCCAGAGAGTTGAGAGTCTGTAGAAAGAGGGGGTGGTCAACAGTGTCAAAAGCAGCCGAGAGGTCAAGCAGGATGAGAATAGAATAGTGGCCATGTTTTCTAGCAGTTAGGAGGTCGTTAGTGACTTTGGTGAGGGCAGTTTCAGTTGAGTGTAGGGGACGTAAGCCAGATTGCAGGGGGTCAAGTAGGGAATTGGAGGACAGGAAGAGGGAGAGGCGGTTGAAGACTAGTTTTTCTAAGAGCTTAGAGGTAAAGGGAAGCAGGGATACAGGGCGGTAGTTGGATGGAGAGTTGGGATCGAGGGATGGTTTCCTTAGTAAAGGGGTACCTAGCACATGTTTGAAGGTGGATGGAAAGGAGCAAGTGGAGGAGATAGGTTGAAGATGTGTGTGAGAGCAGGGGTGAGGGAGGAGGAGAGGAGAGGAATTAGATGTGAGGGAATGGGGTCGAGCGGGCACGTGGTGAGATGTGCGGAGGGCAATAAGGAATTGACTTCCTCCTCTGTGGCTGGGAGGAAGTGGCAGAGGGTGACAGAGGGGACCTCTGGGAGTGGAGGTGGCAGATAACTATCTTGTGTTGGGATGTTGCTTCTGATAGTTAGAGTTTTACTGAGGAAGTAGTCTGCCAGGTCGTGAGCGCTGAAGGCAGCTGAGGGGGGAGGTGCATGTGGGTAGAGGAGGGTATTGAAGGTTGACCAGAGGCATTTAGGGTTGGAGGACAGCGTAGATATGAGATGAAAAGAAGGATTGTTTGGCCTAGTGAAGGGCAGAGGTGTATGACCGGAGAATAAACTTGAAGTGAACAAAATCAGCTTCAGAGCGGATTTCCTCCAGGCACACTTCGCTGCGGGAGCATCTTTGCAGGTAGCGAGTCTGGAGGGTGTGCCAGGGCTGAAGCTGGCGGCATGGGCCTTACAGAGTCGAAGAGTAGCAAGAATGTCTAGAGCAGAGATAAGAGTAGTGTTGTAGTGATTAGTGGCAGCATCAGGACAGGTGAAGGATGAGGTGTGAGGGAGGTGGTGAAGTAGATTGGAGAATTGAAGGGGATCCACAGCATGTAGATTTCTGCGATTGTGTGTGCGGGGTGGGGGAGCAGGGTGTTTAGGAAGTCCAGATAGGTTGAAAGAGAGAAGATGGTGGTCAGAGATGGGGAAAGGGCGACAGTTGAACTCAGAAATGGAGCAGAGGTTGGAAAAGACAAGGTCGATAGCGTGACCATCGCGTTGGGTAGGGAGGAGGGAGGATTGTGTGAGTCCAAGGGAGGACGTGAGTGAAAGAAGTTTGGAGGCAGCAGGGGCGGAAGGATCATCAATGGGAATGTTGAAGTCCCCGAGAATTAGGCATGGAAGATTAGAAGACAGGAAGTGAGAAAGCCAGGTAGCAAAGTGGTCAAAGAACTGGGAGGTTGGTCCCGGTGGGCGGTAGATGACTGCCATCCTGAGGGCCAGAGGAGAGAACAGGCGGATGCAGTGTGTCTCGAAGGAGGAGAAGGAGAGGGATGGGGTGGAGGGAGATGCTGGTAGGTGCAGGTGAGAGAGAGCAGGATTCCGACCCCACCACCATTTCTCTCACCCGGTCTGGGGGTATGGCTTAAGTGTAGACCGCCATGTGAGAGAGCAGCAACGGAGGCCGTGTCAGAGGGAGTTAGCCAGGTTTCAGTTAAAGCTAGGAGGTTGAAGGAGTTTGAAAGGAAGAGGTCATGGATTGCTGTGAGTTTGTTGCACACAGAGCGAGCGTTCCAGATGGCGCAGGAGAAAGAGGACAGGCGCTGAGGGTTTATGGGAATGAGGTTGCTGGGCTTGCAGGGAGGTTTTTATGTGCGATGGAGATAGGATGAGAGGGAAGTATTGGATGTGTTGTGGGGCCAGGGTTAGGGGATATGTCACCTGCATAGAGTAACAGCAGGAGGGTGAGAAAGAGAAGGTGGGAATGGGATTTGTGGGAGTGGGAGTGATTGGCAGCACGAGAGTTAGAGGGAGACATGTTCTGAGGAAACAAAGGAGCTCATGCGAGGCCATCATGTGGGACGAGAGGAGGGAGGGAGAGATGCAGATAGTGTAGGGGTCGGTGGTAGAGGGGCAGGAGTTCCATTTAAGGAGAAAGGTAGAAGTAAAGAGTAGAAGCGTGAGAGAAAGCATGATATAGACGTGTGTTTACCCAGAGTAAAAGGTGGGCATTGCAGTTCCTTCCTCCAGTCCCTAACTCCAGGAAATCAACTCTAAGCGTCCACTTAGGATGCCACTTGGGGAGGTCACAAGAGCCAAGGCTCAAATGGAGCCAGTCTTAGCTGTTATATAGGGCAGACTAATTGCATTCAGGCAGTTAAAAGGTAAACACCTGATGCTGGATGGGCAGGAGATTCACATGCTAATTAGCAAAGCAAATGGTGGAGAAAGGAGACAAAAATAAAATTTTAAAAAAAGAGACCAAGGTAACGTTACAATGTGGTGCCTGCAAATACTGGGTGATGGGGTCCTACCAGCAAAAGTATGCAGGGGATCAGTTGAGATGTGGGTGTCTGGATACTGTGTGATACTGGTTTCCTGCCTTGTGGACCTGAGGTTGGGGAATCGGTGCCCCTTGATTTAAATCCACCGATCTGCCTTCTGTTGGTGCCCATTTATTTAAATCGGCACCAGAATATGTGAGTATATCTCCTATTTTTTCACTCCTATCTGGGACGATACAGTCTGCACTTAATTCCTCCCTTCCATTTTTTCTCCCTTTTTTTCTTCCACCTCCATCAACTGTTTCATTGAGGACTCGATCCCTGGCTGAATATCTTTTATTGAAACTGAAGATTGTGAGTGCTAGCGCCGGACACCAGCTCTGTAACCTGCATCTTTATACCTAAACGGTTTTGGGGATTTGCCATTTGTTTGGACAGCCCGGCTGCTGCATCTCGAATCTGGCCAGTATAAACATCTTTTTTTTTTTATGTATGGACTATTTTTATACACACTATCTTTTATTCCATTTTTAATTTTGTTCACATAATTTTTTCACCTTTGTTTTATTCGTTTTTATGGATTTAAAGGATTAATCTTTTTTTTTGCACTTATTTATTGTATTTTGCTTAGTACTTTAACTGCAGCACAAGGATCAAGCACTGTGCCTTATTTCCAGCATCTGGACAAATTACCACGCCTTTTATAGAGCACCTTGCTCACTGATTGTGTTCAGCCCATATCTATGGTGTTTTAGCCTTAGAGCTACCTACAAATCATCTATTTTTGCAGAGTTCATTACATTTAACACTGTTTGATCTTATTGTTTTGGTTTTTTTCAACACACATTTTACTATTAAGTCAATGTCCTATGTAATTTCACGGATGTCACATTTTTTTGTGGTTCCATATGTATTTTTTTGATTAATAATAATTTTTATCCTTTTTTATTCTATTTCTGGTCAATACAGTCCTCTCACGCAGTGAGTCTCCTACTTATTTTTAGTTTTTCATATACAGTCCATTTCCTTTTATTTTCCTGCCTATGCCAATAGAGCCATCTAGTGGCGCCATACAGACACTACACCCATTTCAGACAACATCAAGAGTCTCCGGTCAGAGAACAATAGAAATGACCTTTCTACACAATGGAGTGTTTACACATGCGTCTTTATCTAAACAGTCTACTAGACCTAGGGGAACAAAAGAGTTTAGAGTGCAAGCTCTTGAGCAAGGGTCCTCTCCTACTGTTTAGTTAGTGCAAAATATAACAATTTATAACTGTAACATACAGATACACACTGTGACAACAGCATAGCACATCACACACGCTCTACACTATATACAGAGACAATCAATGCAAATAAACTTTAAAGTGGCAGTTTCGTCACATATGTCCCCCCCCCTTCCAGATAGGGATGAGCCGATGCCCCCGTGTTCTGTTCGATTTCGAACTCGAACAATTTCAAACGTTCGAGTTCGATCTCGAATGCGATCCGAACTCAATGTAAAAAAATTGGGACCCGAACGTTCGATTTTTAGAGTGCACTCCAAGAGGGCATATATGCTAGATATTTGCCATAAAAGGTGTATGGGGTTCTGGGTAGTGCCCTGGGGGACAGGAAACAAGGACAAAAAGTTTTAAAAAAAAGTTTTTAAAGGAACAGTGAGTTTTCCATGACATAAAGGTTAAGAATAAAAAAGAAAAATTCCATCAAATATTGTGCCTAGGAGGTCCCCATAACCTGCCCGTGAAGTGGCAGATTTGTAGGATGTATAGAAACATTTATTTAAAAAAATGACATTTCAAACAACGGTAAATGGTTTTCCTTTAATCTATTCATAAACAACTGCTTGGGCGGCAGTCTGTATGAAAAGAGGAGACGTTTTAGGACACGCAGAACAAGTTTAGGGTTTTTTTTGGCTAAATTATGGTGAAACTTATGCAGGCTTTGGATGAAAGTAACAATAGGTGCTTTAAAATTGGGCCTTTAATGTCGGCAACAGTGCCGTCACACCGTAACCCCTCTGTGGTATTGTGGAAGAGTGCAGTGGTGGACCCTGCGGTCCAATATTAAAATTATATGAATCTGGTACAGGCGTTAGTGGCAGTGCACCAAATATTGTGCCTTTGGTGGCAGCAAGTGCCTTCACACCGTAACCCCTCTGTAGTATTGTGGAAGAGTGCAGTGGTGGACCCTGCGGTCCAATATTAAAATTATATGAATCTGGAAATATAGGCGTCAGTAGCAGTGCACCCAAATATTTTACCTTTGGTGGCAGCAAGTGCCTTCACATTGTAACCCCACTGTGGTAATGTGGAAGAGTACAGTGGCGGAGGTTTTGGGAATGCAGAAGAGTTCCCCGATCTATTCAGTTACGTCAGCATCAGGGGATTGATAGCTGCTGATCCAGGACTGATTAATTTTTATAAATGTCAGCCAGTCTACAGAGTCGGTGGACAGACGCACTCTTTTGTCTGTGACAAAACCTCCAGCAGCACTGAACGACCTTTCAGAAAGCACGCTGGATGAAGGGCAACCTAGTAGCCCCATAGCATATTGGCTAAGTTCTGGCCAGTGATCCAATCTCAACACCCAGTAAGCCAGTGGATCATCTGCTGTAAAGGTATCCAGGTCTGCCCTTGTCCCTAGGTAGTCCTGCACCATACGGTGAAGACGCTGGCAATGAGTGCCTACATTTGACGTCCCTGAGTGTCGCGGATTAAAAAAATTTAAAAAGGCATCAGTCCAGCGGCCCTGGCCTTCACCGCTCTTCCTCTGATCATCCGCAGCCTCAGAAGCACCTGTGTCATCACTTGGTAACCTACCAGTGCCTGGAAAGGTGTTACACAAGTGTCGCTTTAGAGCGTCCTCAAGTTGTTTCATCCTGTCCTCCCTCTGTGCGGGCAGGATGAGCTCTGCAACTTTACCCTTGTATCGTGGATCAAGAAGGCATGCCAACCAGTAATGATCCCTCTCCTTGATAGTACAAATCTTGGGTCCTTTAGCAGGCTTTGCAGGATAAGGGAGCCCATGCAGCGTAGGTTGGAGGTGGCATTAGCTTCCGAGTCTTCCTGGTCAATGAGGATGACCTCATCGTGCACTTTCTCCTTCCAGCCCCATACTATTCCTTGGGTTTCTGGGCACACAAAACCCTCCCTTGAGGAATCCCCACCTTCAATGCCCCCACTACTTAAATATTCCTCCTCCTCCTCATCCTCATCCTGTCTAATCTGAGGACCCACAGGAATGCTGTCTGCGTAAAGACTGGGGCCTTGAGAGCTAGGGAAGGCCTCCTCTTCCTCCCGCTGCTCTGCCTCTAGTGCCACATCTAAAATTCCCCGCAGAGTGCACTCCAGCAGGAACACTAAAGGAATTGTGTCACTGATGCATGCACTGTCCCTGCTCACCATCCTCATTGCCTCCTCAAATGGTGACAGTACAGTGCATGCATCCTTGATCATCAGCCACTGCGGGGGGGGGGGACAAGTTGACCTGAAACTGTCCTTGTGCCATACTAACGCAGGTACTCATTGATGGTAGGGATGAGCCAAACACCCCCCCGAGTTCGGTTCGATACCGAACCCGAACTTCCCATTTGTTCGGGACCGAACCCAAACCCGAACCCCCATGCAAGTTAATGGGCTGAAAATTCAGTTTTTTAGAGTGCCCTCCAAGAGGGCATATATGCTACATATGTGCCATAAAAGGTGTATGGGGGTCCGGGTAGTGCCCTGGGGGACAGGAAACAAGGACAAAAAGTAAAAAAAAAATGTTTTTAAAGGGACAGTAAGTTTTCCATGAAATAAGGGTTAAAAATAAAAACGAAAAATTCCTTCAAATATCGTGCCTAGGAGGTCCCCATAACCTGCCCGTGAAGTGGCGGATTTCTAGGATGTATAGAAACACTTAAAAACAAATAAATTACGTTTCATATGATGGTAAATGCTTTTCCTTTAATCTATCCATAAACAACTGCTTGGGGCGGCAGCCTGTATGAATAGACATTTTAGGACGCGCAGAAAAAGTTTAGTGTTTTTTTGGGCTAAATTATTGTGAAACTTATGCAGGCTTTGGATGAAAGTAACAATAGGTGCTTTAAAATTGGGCTTTTAGCGTCGGCAACAGTGCCGTCACACCGTAACCCCTCTGAGGATATGAATCTGATACAGGCGTCAATGGCAGTGCACCCAGATATTGTGCCTCTAGTGCCAGGCATGCAAGTACTATCATACAGTAACCCCTCTGTGGTATTGTGGAAGAGTGCAGGGGTGGACCATGCGGTCCTATATTGAAAAGTGTTTTTTTTTATCTGTTAATGGGCGTCAGTGCACCCAGATATTGTGCCTTTAATGCCAAGCCAGCAAGTATCATCATACAGTAACCCCTCTGTGTTATTGTGGACGTCCCTGGGTGTCGAGGACTAAAAAAATTTAAAAATGCATCAGTCAAGCGGCCCTGGCCTTCACCACTATTCCTCTGATCATCCGTAGCCTCAGAAACACGTGTGTCAGCACTTGATAATCTACCAGTGCCTGGAAAGGTGTTACACAAGTGTCACTTTAGAGCGTCCTCAAGTTTTTTCATCCTGTGCTCCCTCTGTGCGGGCAGGATGAGCTCTGCAACTTTCCCCTTGTATCGTGGATCAAGAAGGGTTGCCAACCAGTAATGATCCCTCTCCTTGATAGCACGAATCCTGGGGTCCTTTAGCAGGCTTTGCATCATTAGGGAGCCCATGCAGCGTAGGTTGGAGGTGGCATTAGCTTCCAAGTCTTCCTGGTTAATGTGGATGACCGTATCGTGCACTTCCTCCTCCCAGCCACGCACAAGCCCTTCTGTTTCTGGGCACACAAAACCCTGCCTTGAGGAATCCACACCTTCAATGCGCCCACTACTTAAATAGTCCTCCTCCTCCTCCTGTCTGATCTGAGTAGGACCCGCTGGAATGCTGTCTGCGGAAAGACTGGGGCCTTGAGAGCTAGGGAAGGCCTCCTCTTCCTCCCGCTGCTCTGCCTCTAGAGCCACATCTATAATTCCCTGCAGAGTGTGCTCCAGCAGGAACACTAAAGGAATTGTGTCACTGATTTATGTACTGTCCCTGCTCACCATCCTCGTTGCCTCCTCGAATGGTGACAGTACAGTGCATGCATCCTTGATCATCAGCCACTGCGGGGGGGGGGGAAACAAGTTGACCTGAACCTGTCCTTGTGCCATACTCACACAGGTACTCGTTGATGGCCCTTTGCTGCTTGTGCAGACGCTGCAGCATTGCTAATGCTGAATTCCACCTGGTGGGCATGTCACAGATCAGACGGTTTGTGCGAAGGTGTAATTCTCCTTGAATTTCTGCCAGGCGAACGCTTGCTGGGAATGACCGTCTGAAGTGGCTGCAGACTTTTCTGGCCTGGATGAGAAGCTCTGACAGCCCTGGGTACTTGGTTAGGAAACGCTGTACCACCAGATTTAGGACGTGTGCTAGGCATGGTACATGCGTCAATTTACCCTTGCGTAGGGCGGAGAGAAGGTTGCTGCCATTATCGCAGACAATCATTCCCAGCTCAAGCTGGCATGGTGTTAACCATCTCTGCACCTGCCCCTGCAGAGCTGACAAAATTTCTGACCCGGTGTGGCTCCTGTCCCCTAAACAAACCAGCTCAAGCACAGTATGGCATCTTTTTGCTTGAGCCATTGCGTACACCCTGTCAGGCGTGCCACTTCGCCAGAGAAGGAGGAGGAGGAGGAGGAGGAAGAGGTGGTGGTGGTGGAGCAGACAGACCTCATACAAGCAGCTTTCTGGAGGCGTGGTGGATGAACAAGCTCCAGCAAAGAGCCACGTCTTGGATCCCTCCCAGCTGCAATCAGAGTTACCCAGTGTGCCGTGAAGGAAGTGTAACGACCCTGTCCATGCTTGCTGGACCACGTGTCTAAAGTCACATGCACCTTGCTGCTGACTGCCTTTCCCAATGACTGGATAACATTGTCTTCCACGTGCTGGTATAGTGCTGGAATGGCCTTGCGTGAAAAGTAATGGCGTTTTGGAACCTGCCACTGTGGTACAGCGCATTCAGCAAATTCACGGAAGGGAGCAGAGTCCACCAGCTGGAAAGGCAGCAGCTGCAATGCGAGTAATTTTGCTAAGCTGGCATTTAGACGCTGTGCTTGGGGATGGTTGGGACTATATTTTTTCTTTCGCTGCAGCAGCTGCGGCAACGTAATCTGACTGCGTAAATCTTCAGCTACTGGGATGATGTCACATTGTGAGGAAGGACCTGCTGGTACATCCATTACTGTAGCATCATCCCTGTCGGTGGAGGTTGTAGGCAATTGCTTGACAGGATGTACAGTGTGGGTAGAGACAGATGAGGAGGAGGAGGACCTAGGCAAAGTTTTGCCCCAACGGAATGTGTGGCACTTGTTCATATGTCGCCTCAAGCACGTGGTACCCAAGTGTCCGGTGTTTATCCCACGCTTCAGCCTCCTCTGACATAGATTACAAATAGCAACGCTGGGGTCTGCTGCACAGTTCTTAAAGAACTCCCAGACATCAGATTTCCTGCATGTGTTCTTTGAGACAACAGCGCTCTGCACCGGAGCAGCTCTGACATCTGATGCCTTGTACTGGCTAGTGCTACGGTTGGTCCACAGAGGATGTTGTGCCTCGTGTTTTGCTGTGCCTCTTCTCTCCTCCCCCTCCTCCTCACTTGATTCCTCAGTTCGATCTGGCACCCAGGTGGAGTCAGTGACCTCATCATCATCAATGTCATCTTCATCCCCTATCTCCTCATCACTGGAGCCAACTTGGCAGTATGCTGCAGCTGCTGGGGCAACATGAGTGCCAGTTATTTGTGTGTCATCACTGGCACCCCCTTCCTCTAGGTTGATTATACTCCCTTGCTCAACCTCAGAGATTGAATCAGAGCACTGTACTTGCTGCGCATCCTCAAGCAGCATGTCACTCTCATTGTAATCAAACAATTCAGCTGACTCCTCCGTGTGTGATAGCGAGGCTACGGCAGGAGTAGCTGTGGACATGGAGGCTGCATTAGATGCTTTGGCAGCTGAGGTGGACTGTAAAGCACTACAAGCCTGGCTGGCAGAGGACTCAGAGGATGAGGATGGCCTGGTTAGCCAATCCACCAAGTCCTCTGTATGTTGCTGCTGCTTAAGACGGCCAGCACCAGTTAGAAAGGACAAGCGTGCCCCTGCAGAGGATGCACCACGTCCACCCTGACCAGAGACACAGCCTCCTGACACAGGGGCTGCTGGCCCTTTTATCTGTGGCTGGGAGCGTCTGCCTGTCCTTTTTGTTCTTTCAGACATGGTGAGTGATATATAGATTAATATATACAGAACTCTGATTCAACTCTGGTATAACTCAGTGAGACACACTGATAGCTGGCAGCCAGTGACGAGACACAGATTACCTTAAATTCACAAGTGTTTTAAAGAAATTAGTGAGCCCCAAAATACAACGTGGTACTTTTTGTATGACGAGACACAGATCACCTTAATTCCCAAGTGTTTTAAAGAAATTAGTGAGCCCCAAAAAAAATTGCTGGCTGTGTGACGACGAGACACAGAAGATCACCTTAATTCCCAAGTGTTTTAAAGAAATTAGTGAGCCCCAAAAAGATTTGCTGGCACAGTGACAAGACCCCGAAAATCACCTCCATTCACAAATGTTTTAAATAAAGTTGTAAACCCCAAAAAAACTTTCTGGCACAGTGACAAGACACACATCACCTAAATTCCCTGATATTTGGTCGAAATGAGACTCGCCCAGTAGCGTGGCAGACCGGCAGTAACAACACACACAACTATCTTCTTTGAAATCTCCTCTGAAATGCGTGCAGAATCGGCGCGTTGAAACCTTAGTGTGCTGCGGGACTTATCTCTGTGAGCCCATGATTGGGCAAAGTTTGCCCATTCAGGACTCTGAACGGTGATTGGCATAGTGTTCAACCAGTCTTGCACCAGACCTGTGGTCAGGTGCAAGGCTGTAGCCAATTACGAGCTTCAGGCAGTGGGAAAATGCATTGTGGTCGAACATGCGGCAAACACCCGAAAATGTTTGGGGTTCGCGATCCGCCCGAACAGGCTAAGTTCGGGTCGAACCCCAAACCGTCCGAACCCGAACAGCTCATCCCTAATTGATGGCCCTCTGCAGCTTGCGCAGACGCTGCAGCATTGCCAATGTCGAGTTCCACCTGGTGGGCATGTCACAGATCAGACGGTTTGTGGGAAGGTGGAATTCTCTTTGAATTTCTGCCAGGCGAACACTTGCTGGGAATGACCGTCTGAAGTGGCAGCAGACTTTTCTGGCCTGGCTGTGAAGATCTGCCAGCCCTGGGTACCTGGTTAGGAAATGCTGTACCACTAGATTTAAGACGTATGCTAGGCATGGTACATGCGTCAATTTACCCTTGCGTAGGGCAGAGAGAAGGTTACTGCCATTATCACAGATGACTATTCCCAGCTGACGCTGGCATGGTGTTAACCATCTCTGCGCCTGCCCCTGCAGAGCTGACAGAATTTCTGGCCTGGTGTGGCTCCTGTCCCCTAAACCAACCAGCTCAAGCACAGTATGGCATCTTTTTGCTTGAGCCATTGCGTAGCCTCTGCCACGCGTCGGTTTTACTGCCACTTCGCCAGACAGACCTCATATAAGCAGCTTTCTGGAGGCATGGTGGATAAACAAGCTCCAGCACAGAACCCCGTCCTGGATCCCTCCCAGTTGCAAGCAGAGTTACCCAGTGTGCTGTGAACGAAATGTAACAGCCTGTCCATGCTTGCTGGACCACGTGTCTAAAGTCATGTGCACCTGTCACGTTCCCACGTTCCAATCCTGTCTCCCTGCCCTCTGTATTCCTCATATCTTGGTTCCTATGTGATTCTATGTTGCTTTTCCCTGGAATACAGCTCAGGGGTTAAGTTGTCAAGTTCTATTGCTCGTTGAGCTTCTGCTGGTGATATGGGCTGATTACTCCCCTATATTAAGCCATGGGCCCATATCACCATGCTCTTGCATCCTTCAGCTACTGTTTTGTTCCTGAGAGCTCCCTGTTATTCTGTCCTAGTTCTATTTCTATTTCAGTGTTTCTCCATTGTCTGAGTTTCATGTTCTGATTGATTTCCTGGTATTGACCCTCTGGCCTGCCTGACAGATTTTCTCTGGTGCTGTATCCCCGCTTTGGTTCAAGGTAATACGATTTGGTTTTGACTCCTGGCTTATTTACTGACGATTATTCTGAACATCCCTAGCTGTACTGTGTATGTTGATATATTGATGTATATGTTGTGTGTCCCTGCTGACCACGGCTTTTGTATATTGAAGTCCTTCCCTACAAGTTGTTGAGTATAACTTCTTCAGGTATCTGTGTTTTCCCCAGCACTCTGCACGGCTACTAGGTAACCCCTTTTCTGTTAGATCGGTCCTTAGAGTGGCCGCATCTGCACTATTAGCATAGGGCTTCTTTCGGTATAGCCGTGCAGAGGTCCCCAGTGTCTCCTGTGGTTTATTCAGGTATCCTAGATATTTGTGTCCCACATCTCTGCATATAGCGGCTTTTACTCATACCTGGGCCCTACTTGGCGCATGCCGGGTACCGCCATTGAGACGGAATGTGACATAATGCAAGAGCCAACCATAAAGCCTGCAGAGTTGCATAAAGTGTTTGAATCCATGCTGCACCTGTTTGGTGATTTCATGTCTAAGTGGAAGGGGTTAATGGACACAGCTTTTCTCCCTGTTCTAGAAAGCAGGGTACGTGGTCCACTTTCCCCTGAGGAGATGAATAGAAGGCGAACTGACAAGCTCTGTTTCTATTGTGCCAGTTCATCGCATTTTATTTCATGGTGCCCGCTCAAGCCAGTGCGTGCCGAGGCTGGCAAGATGCCAGTGCGCGCCGAGGCTGGCATGGTGCCCGCTGTGCCCACGACCCACAGTCGAGTTACCAAGGCCAGGTCCCATTATGAATCCAAGGAAATCAGACCCCTTGTACTGTCCAGGTTTAGGAGAGCTCTTCCTAGGGTAACCAGACCTGTGGAGGGGGCAACTGATGTTGATGACCTTGCTGAATATTCTGACTATGGGTCAGATGGTGCCAGGCCCCGTACTGGGTCAGATGGCATCAGACCCTGCCATGTATCCAAGTTCAGACCCCCTTTACCGTCCAGGCCTAGGAGAGCCCTTCCAGGGGTAACCAGGTCTGTGGAGGGGGTAACTGACATCTCAGACCCAGTCGAGTATTCCCCTTCTGATCCCGAGGCACAAATGGAGTTTGACTCCTTCTCGGCCAGGGAGTCAGAGGATGAAGCCATGGAGGTTGTTCCCATTAATACCTCTCGTATGTGGCCTCACCAAACTGCCAGACACCCAAATGGTGGTCCAGGGCGTATGATTGTTACAGGCTGTATTACCTGCGGTGCTGTACGCTTATCTGCATCACCCACCGCACTCATAGTGCCAGGTGGCAAGGCCGCAATTATGGGGTCTGGTGGTGGGGTCACAACCACGGAGTTTGGTGGGGAAACCACAATCATGTTGTCCAGCGAGAAACCCGCAATCATGGAGTCTAGCGGCGTAACCGCTATGGTTTTGTCTGACAGTGAAGCTGCCACGTCTGTTGTTGGCTACGTGCCACCCACGTCTGATGCTGGTTACGTGCCACCCACGATATTTAATCCTGGCGTGGTGCCAGCGATGCTTCCTGGCGTGGTGCCAGTCGTGATGCCTAAACCTGGTGCGGTACCAGTCCCAAGTTGTGTGTCAGCGGTTCCAGAAACCCAGTCGAGCTGTGTGTCAGCGGTTCCAGAAACCCAAGTCGAGCTGTTGTGTCAGCGGTTCCCAGAAACCCAGTCGAGCTGTGTGTCGGCGGTTCCAGAAACCCAGTCGAGCTGTGTGTCAGCGGTTCCAGAAACCCAGTCGAGCTGTGTGTCGGCGGTTCCAGAAACCCAGTCGAGCTGTGTGTCAGCGGTTCCAGAAACCCAGTCGAGCTGTGTGTCAGCGGTTCCAGAAACCCAGTCGAGCTGTGTGTCGGCGGTTCCAGAAACCCAGTCGAGTTAAAACAATTAAATAAAAACGTGCCTTTTTCTTTTTTTTGATGCAGCATTATTGTTCACATTTCAATTATAATGGGAACAATGATGCTTCAATTTTTTTTTTTTTTTGGGGGGTTTAGCTAAAATCACTATGGTGACAGCTAATTCCCCCCCCCCAAAAAAAAATGGGTTCCCAAGTCTACGCCATAGAATATAACCGCAAAGGATCAGATAATAAAATGTGAAAAAAAAAAACACTTTACACACTGTGGATTGAAAATTCAATTTTTTTTACATTTTTTGCTATATAGCATTCTGGCAGGACATGACGTTTATATTATAATTATGATATATTATTAATCTGCCGAGTCTGCCGGAAAGAACGATATATAATTTGTCTGGGTGTATAATAATACGTGACTTAAAACCGCGTTTAAACATGATGAGCAAAAACTTCAGCAAACTTCACTTCCGAAGAGCGCCGAAAGTTGTAAAATTACTCCCGTCCTTAAGGGGTGGTAATATGAATTGGGTTGATCAATTCTTTGAGGAGGAACAGAAAAAGCTCCCACCAATTCCCTCACAACTGTAGTTACGCTAACAAAAATTCCCAGAAAAACTTTTTAAGCTATCAAGATCTAATTCCTGTGAGTCCTGACCACATGCAAGAGTATCAAGCATCTTTCAAGACATTTTTCTGTGCCTGATATGGAAATTCCCTCCAAAGCTGTCACCTTTTGAAAAAAAATTTGACTACTCAAACCTCAGAAATTCTATAGAGGTTAGATTTTCATCCAATTTCCTCAAAAGGTGTAGAATGTTTTAACCTAATAAAACTTTGGCTTGAAAAAGAGCTGCTTCGGCAAAAACATTGTATGGATTGTTGGTTTTAAAACATTTGATCCAAAGATTTATGGACTTTGTTTAAAGGTATGATAATAACACAGAAAGATATAGCAAAGAAGCTGGATGCACACCAAATAAAGTGGTCTATAATGAATTTTATTGAGAAAAACATACACAATATTCAAGGGCAAGAAAGCCCTGATATTAGGCCATATACATATATAAACATCGCCATACAGATTGTCACAAGACAACAAAGCAAGTAGTGCTAGACAATACTAATAGGGTATCCTAGAAAACCCACTATTAACACACAACATAACACATATGGCAGATGAAAATGAGAGGTCTAGGCAATATCAGTATCCTATGCACCAGTAAATGTTCATAAATACCTCAAACGAGCAAAACCAGTGAAGAAAAGTATCTGGAAAAACACTGAGGAGAGGCGCTAGAACTGAGACCAGGTACCGCCAACGTTTCGGCGCAATGCCTTTCTCAAAGGTTAAAAGAAAGATATATCAGGATATTTTGCTTGTGTAGTTATGACCAGCCCTGGTGGATTCAAGGTCCAACTCTGGCATTTAATAACGTTTTTTATAGTTAAATGTCTCCCTTATCTTGTAAACTGCAACATATATAACTATAAAACAGTTTTCTCCGTCGCCGCTGCATAGGTGCGCGCGCATCTAGCCTGGACAACAGACACCCAAGCTCCCTGATACGCACGTGTCTGTGATCACTTTGAGCACAGTATCACCGCGGATTAGGAGCCAGGCACCCCCTGCTGGACAGAGGGAGGACGGACAGTCTGCAACCGTCTGGCACAGGGAGGGCAGCTAATGGCAGTAAGCGGTCACCAGGGGACCTGCATGGGCCCAACCCCCTTTGACTGCAAGTTCCCTTGCACATGGCTCTGGAGGAACAGCAACAGGGGTTTGTGTGTTTATCTGTAGGAGGTGTGTGTATGTGATGTGTGTTTATGTATGAGCTGTGTGTATGTATGTGATGTGCTGTATTATGTGGGTGAGCTGTGGGTGTGGGTGAGCTGTGGGTGTGTGTGAGCTGTGTTTGTGTGAGCTGTGTTTGTGTGTGTGTGTGAGCTGTGTGTGTATGAGCTGTGTGCATGTGTGTTTGAGCTGTGTGTGTGTGGCTGTATGTGTGAGCTGTGTGTGTGTGTGAGATCTGTGTGTATATGAGCTGTGTGTGTGTATATGAGCTGTGTGTGTATATGCTGTGGTCTGGCTGCTCAGTGTGCCCCCCCCCAGGGTCTGGCTGCTCGGTTAACCCACCCCTCCCCCAAAGGTGCGGCTGCTCGACGCACCCAGGATCTGGATGCTCATACAGGTACCTTGCTCATAGATACACACAAACACATGCACACACACACACACACCACACAGCACATACATACATATACACACACACACCATACAGCACATACATACATATACACACACACACACACACCACACAACACATACATACATATACACACACACCACATACATACATATACACACACACACCACACAGCACATACATACATATACACACACACACACACACACACACCACACAGCACATACATACATATACACACACCACACAGCACATACATACATATACACACACACACACCACACAGCACATACATACATATACACACACACACAGCACATACATATACACACACACACACACACACACACACACACACACCACACAGCACATACATACATATACACACACACACACACACACACACACAGCACATACATAATATACACACACACCAAACAGCCAGACCCTGGGGTGTGCGAGCAGCCAGGCCCTCTACAACAATACACTGCCCTTCGGGCAGGCTTAGCACCTAGTTATCAAATAAAACAAATTCAAAAAGCATCTGGGACTCACTCTGAGCCACACCGCTTATACTCCCTGAAGGAAAAGGAATCCTCAGACCACCATCTGCTGACCTATAAGAAGGACCCTATAAGTAGTTAAATAACACCCCATGAATTATAATATTAATAGATAAATTAAGGTTTAAATATTAGAAATAGTTTTAAGATAAGTTGATAATCAGCAGTATTATAGGATTAAGTTTCATTTCTCAATAAGTTTCCATGTCTCTGAAAGTGCTGATGTTTGCAAATGTCTCTGAAAGTGCTGATGTTTGCAAATGTCTCTGAAAGTGCTGATGTTTGCAAGTGTCTCTGAAATGACAAAGTGCTGATGTTTGCAAGAAATCACATGTCTCAAGAAATCACATGTCTCAAGAAATCACATGTCTCGGGCCACGGGACTGTCCAGAAATACGTCACCAGACCTGTATTGAAACTGGCCAATGAACTATGCTATGTTTTGAAATGTTAACCAATGAAATAAAGAGACAACGTTTTCGTTACAAGCATAAAAAGTGTGTCAAAAACCTTGAAATGGCAGAGAGAAGTGCCAGACTAAGATACATGCCTCGTGTGTTTTCTTTGACAGATTTCTCTCTCCCTGCGCAGAAGGAGAGTTAACTCAAGGTGTGCCTAAGACCGGGTCTTAGGGGTTAAAGGACGGACAATTGGAGGCGATTATTCTCTTCAATCTGGAGGCACTGCTGGTCCTGGTGAGTATATTGTCTTGTCTGGACGAGGGCAATGACAACGGTTATCTCGAACTAAAATTAGTTGTCCATGTCCTATAGTGTATCAGGGATACAAATTAAAAGAAAACGTTGCCAGGGGCCGTTTATTTAGAGAAGGAGTAGGTCAGGGACCACACTCATAGAAGGGACATTATATGTCCAATTGATCACACCTTGCGTTAACCCTCATAAAATGTATAGAGTATAACAATATTAGAGTGTTAAGATTCACTGTTGAACGATCTGTAAGGTAAGACAGACGTCCCTCAGTTGTGA
Source organism: Leptobrachium leishanense (assembly GCA_009667805.1). Taxonomy (NCBI): domain Eukaryota; kingdom Metazoa; phylum Chordata; class Amphibia; order Anura; family Megophryidae; genus Leptobrachium; species Leptobrachium leishanense. The sequence goes on along the minus strand of CM019064.1, from coordinate 456,013,255 downwards.
TAATAGAGTAAATTATATAAAATATTGTAATAGATTATCTGTTTTCTGATATTGAAACTTGTACTAGAAACAATGGGTACACAGAGCAGTAAGATAAAAGAATACCCCCTTCCTTTGGTGGGAGAAACATGCAAGGAATATGTAGCAAGGGTAGGAGGAACAGATTACTATCTTGTTAACCCTTGGGTGGATAATATGGAGGGTTGGACAGAGGCAGTTGGGAGCTGTGACCCATTTCCCAGACAAGGAGATAACAGTCCATTTCATATGGACATGGTCAAGGGCTTATGTCTTGGTGACACCGAGGCATGGCCCCACTATGCAGGAGACCCTCAATGGGATATGAAATACATGCGTTTGGGAGGAGAGCAGTGGCTAATATCGGCAGGATACTGGTTTAATAGAGCCAACAAACAATGCAAGAAACCAAGTCCAGATGGTCTAAATAGCGAAAGATTACATCAAATAGAATTAAGCATACCACGAAGAAAACAGGAATTCCCACGAGCGGACTGGGGCCCTCGCCCCCTTCCTCTTACAAATACTCAATGTATCCTTCACTTGCTGGTTTCCAAGACACCGAAATACTCGCTGCTGTTGCAGCAATCGAATGTACATCGTCAGCCCCTAGTAAACCACAAATAGAAGATACTAAGGACACAAATATGATAGACGAGAAAATTGCAGAAGAAAAAGAGGAAGATATAAAAAGTCCGATCCCTAAGATCAAAACACGCACACAAACAGGAACAGAGATAAAACCTCCCGAATTTTACACATTTTGCGCTGAGAAACAGAAACACTTTCCGTTTAACAGTAGGAGATAAATTGCTCAAAAAGGCTATAGAAATAGAAAATATTAATAGAATTTTTAAATATTGTCCTAAACCCCGAGAAGCCCCACTAGGAGCATTAAACTACCTCAAAAAGACATGTAACGGACACAATTTTACCCAGGAAGACATGAGACTGATTGTTGACGGTATTATAGAGAAAAATTCTTCTTGGGATTGGGATGAGATCCCATCGATCTCAGTCCCTGCCAAAGAGAAATCAGCCGAGGACTATCCATTAAATACAAGAGAAGGAATTACAAGAATGTGGGATGAGCTAGAAAACCAATTTAAAGGGGCGTTTAAAGCAAGATCATCCCTTCCTATAGCCGTAGCCTGTAAACAAAAAGCCGGGGAGGGAGTGATCGAATTCTGGCGCAGATTCTTAATCTGTTGGACAGAAGAAGCAGGGTTACCAAAAGAACGCGGCCTTCTTATTTCTACATTTATGAACAATTTAGACTCAGCCCTGGTGCTAACCGGCCGCTAGGCAGTATCTAGCTGGCCCTCAGATTCCCTCCATGAGTTTGAAGCACATCTACACGAGAAAGAGGCAGCAGGGTGTTTTGAAATAAAAAAAAGCCGACCCATAACCTGCAGAGGCAAGGACAGAATAGAACACATAATGCTAATAACAAAAACCAGACAACTCATAACAACTACACACAAAACGGCCAGACTTATACCCCAGAAAAGGAATCAACATGTTATAGGTGCGGCAGGAAAGGCCACTGGGCCCGGAACTGCCGTGCTTCTGATGAAGATGCGCAAAAATACCAGAGATTATACAGAGAATCTAAAAGACAGGAACCATCCACCCAGCAACCAGCAAGCGATGATGCGCCCAGGTTCCCCATCAACTGGGACAGGGAAAATAAATGAAGGGGCCCGGGGGGTGATACCCTGACTTTCCCCCAATTGACAGGGGGTGGCAAGATGATCCAATGTTGACATTACACATAGAGGGCAAACCTATTAGTTTTCTTATTGACACGGGTGCAACCACAAGTACGATAGAAAGCAAATATTACTCTGGACCACTTGCTAAGTCAGAACCTTCCATGGGAATTAATGGGGTATCCACAAACACATTCTCCACCCGCCCTCTAGCGCTCACCACTCCTGACGGTAAATCACTTTTATATCATGTGTTCACAGTAATAGAGGACTGTCCTATCAGTCTTCTGGGGAGGGATCTCCTGGGAAAACTAGAAGTCAACATATATTCAAGAACAAGGGGTCTCATAATAGATTCTCCATCAATTTCTTTGTTTTTAGACAAACAACACCATTTTTTTATGACTACAGACACATTGCCCACTGAACTCCGAGAGTTGGAACGATTGTGGTCCAACGGGCCCTATGACACAGGACTCATTAGTTGCACACCCTACAAAGCCATATTACACAAGAATTGTCAACCGGTCTATCAGAAGCAATACCCATTGTCCAAAGAAAAGGAGGACGGACTACGTCCTATGATTGATCAGTTTCTACAGGATGGCATCCTGGAACCTGTAGTCTCCCCCTTCAGTACCCCAATTAACCCTGTACGCAAACCAGATGGTACAGTGCGGTTTGTACAAGATCTACGTGCCATTAACTCCCTTGTCATCCCCATTGCACCAATAGTCCCGGACATTACAACGTTACTCTCATCCATTCCAGCGACACATACACATTTTTCTGTAATAGACCTGAAGAATGCATTTTTTAGCATCCCTATACATCCGGAAACGGCATTACTGTTCGCATTCACATTTGAAGGCACCCAATTTACATGGAAAAGGTTACCTCAGGGGTACGTTGACGCCCCGGTGGTCTACAGTATTGTACTGCAGGCCACTCTGAAATCCTGGCACCCCAGCCATGGTTCTGTCCTGCTGCAATACGTGGATGATCTCCTCGTATGCAGTCCATCAGAGGAGGCCTGCCGGGAGGATGGTAAATCACTTCTTAGATGGTTACAGGAATGTGGGCACAAGGTCTCCCTTAAAAAAATGCAGTGGTGTCAAACGCAAGTTGAATATTTAGGGTTTGTTCTCAGACAGGGGGAACGGAGCATCAGTCAGAAGAGAGTCCAGTCTGTCACGGGCCTGGTCAACCCGAAAACTAAGAAGGACATGCTGTCATTCTTAGGCATGATAAACTATTGCAGACAGTGGATCCCTGACTGCTCCTACTACGTACGATAACATTCTGAGACAAGCCACCCTGTTGGGTCAATCCAATATGATAACATGGTCTAATGAAATGTTAAATGCCTTTAAGGTTCTCAGGAATGCAATGATGACAAGCCCCGCGCTAGGCCTCCCTGATTATGTACTTTCATTTCATCTGTTTGCAAGGGACAATTGTAAAACCATGGCCGGGGTACTGACGCAAGAACATGGGGGCCGGTTGCGCCCCGTAGCATTTTTTTCAAAGATTCTGCCAGTAACGGTACAAGGGATGCCGGCCTGTTTGCGTGCCCTGGCAGCATGTGCAATGGCCGTTAGTATGGCAAGCCAATACACACTAGGGTACGAAACTCACCTACACACAACCCATGATGTTTTATCTTTACTTAAGGGCATACATACACAGCACATGTCATCACAGTGCTTTAGTGGATATGAAGTCACACTGCTAAGCAACCCTGCACTGCACATAGAATACAGTTCAAGTGTCTCTGGTCCAGCACCAATCCTAAATGCTTTACTGGGTCTTAAGAATCCCTCAGATACCATCCCACTCGAACATGACTGTGCTCTCTCCATTGAGTCTGAAACTGCACCCCGCCCTGATCTCATGTTAACACCTGTTCCGGACGCAGATGTCGTCTTTGTTGACGGCTCCTGTATCCGCCCCAATGACAACACTTATCATGCAGGCTATGCAGTGGTTCAACTCCCTGACACTGTTCTAGAGTCAGGGCCTGTACCCTACCAGTCTGCCCAGGCAGCAGAACTGATTGCATTAACACGAGCCTGGAGGCTCTATGCGGGTAGACCTGTCACGATATACACTGACTCCAAATATGCTTATGGTGTGGTCCATGACCATGGGACGATATGGGAAAAGAGGGGATTTGTGGCCGCAGATGGCAAGAAGATTTCCCATTCGACCCTGGTCACGGACCTCCTAGCAAGCATTCTTATGCCCTCTCAGATAGCGGTATTACATTGTAGAGCACACACCAGAGCCTCAGATCCTATTGCAAAAGGGAATCATCTGGCTGACCAAGCAGCTAAACGAGCAGCACAACAGGACATAGCTAAACTAGTAATGCCGGTTTTGCGACCTCCCACAATGGATGGGGACCAATTGTTTTGTACCTTACAAAAATATGCAACCACAGAAGAGCTAAAAGATTGGTGCTACCCCATTTTACAAAAAAATTCAAATACTGGCCTAATTACCAAAGATGGGAAGCCCTGTATTCCCCAGAGTAGCGCCTCTCTTTTCATTGATCATTTTCATGGGGTAGGCCACAATAGTATCGCTACAACCATCACCTTACTCAGTCAGCATTTTTACATCCAGAATTTGCGCAGCCTGGTACGAGATTATGTCTCAAGATGTATTATATGCCTTAGGAATTACCCAAACAATCCACACAAGGTAGACCATCAACATCTAGACTACCCTACCACCCCCTTCACGCACCTACAAATAGATTTCACACACATTCCTCGGACAGAAGGTAAAAGGCAAGAATATGCTCTAGTCATCGTGGATATGTTTTCACAATGGCCTGAGGTATTTCCCACAAAGGCAGAAGATGCAAAAACTGTAGTGCGTATACTGACACGGGAGATAATCCCACGATGGGGAGTCCCGCTGCAGCTCAATTCCGATAAAGGCACAGCATTCACCTCACGTGTAAGTAAGAGTCTAGTCCGGGCTTTGCAGGTGGAATGGAAATACCACATTCCTTGGCACCCGCAAAGTTCCGGGTTGGTCGAAAGAATGAACCGTTCGGTAAAGGACCGCCTTAGGAAAGCAACAGGGGGCACCTTTAAGAATTGGAAATTGGTACTCCCCATCATTCTGGCTGAAATCAGAATGGCGGTTAATAGGAACACAGGCTACTCCCCCTTCGAGATACTTATGGGCAGACCCTTTCCATTACCATGGTCTACAGGTAGGCTAACAGTGGAGACAGGGGACTTAGAGCAGATAAGGGATGAATATGTTAGGCAGCTGATCTCAACCCTCGAGACAACCAGAGACGAAGTTATATTTAAGTCCCCCTTTCTTTCAGACAAACCTACCCACCCATTTAATCCAGGAGACAAGGTGCTGGTAAAGCGGCTACAGAAAGGAAAAAGACCAGAGGATTTCGCCTATGGACCAGAGACCACGGTGGTAGCCGTAACCCGCACAGCTATACTGACAGAGGACAGCCCAGTCTGGATTCACGCCTCTCGAGTCAAGCGGATTCAACAAGGGACCCTCTTGAGTCAAGCGGATTCAACAAAGGACTCAACAAGGGGTACTAACGGGGGCAGCTAATAGCCCTGGCCCAACAAGGAGAAGATGACAACCAAGGATCCTTTTCGAAGAGTATGGAGACGCATGTGGGGGAAGAAAAAGACTGAAACAATATGTTTACCCCCCTTCGGACCATATGTCACAACCCCTATTGTCCACACCCCCTACCAGAAAGAACCCCAACCCATACTAACTTACAGTAGATAGATGAAACAAAGAAAGAATCAAATAGTATGATCATATTATGATTCTAAGAGGGGATTGAAGGAAAAGGAATCATCAGACCACCATCTGCTGACCTATAAGAAGGACCCTATAAGTAGTTAAATAACACCCCATGAATTATAATATTAATAGATAAATTAAGGTTTAAATATAAGAAATAGTTTTAAGATAAGTTGATAATCAGCAGTATTATAGGATTAAGTTTCACTTCTCAATAAATTTCCATGTCTCTGAAAGTACTGATGTTTGCAAATGTCTCTGAAAGTGCTGATGTTTGCAAGTGTCTCTGAAATGACAAAGTGCTGAGGTTTGCAAGAAATCACATGTCTCAAGAATTCACATGTCTCGGGCCACGGGACTGTCCAGAAATACGTCACCAGACCTGTATTGAAACTGGCCAGTGAACTATGCTATGTTTTGAAATGTTAACCAATGAAATAAAGAGACAACGTTTTCGTTACAAGCATAAAAAGTGTGTCAAAAACGTTGAAACGACAGAGAGAAGTGCCAGACTATCAGGGTTATCCAAAGAGATTCGAATTGCTTGAGAAAGGTAACCGAACGCTGAAAATCAGGGTTCGGTTACCTTTCCTGGCCATTCGGCTATCCAGAGAGCAGGCAATTCGCCAAATCCTGGCGAATTGCCTGAACATACGGTGCCTGTTCGGTGCCTGTTCGAGGGCAGTGAAATCCCATGAAAAAGCACTGCTTCGGCTATTCAGAGAACACAAACCAGCAGTGAAAGGTTCCCCTAATGCCCTGCCATTCGGTGGTTTTAATTCGGCAAATTTATTCAGGAGAATCCCATAGGCTTCAATGTTAAAAATATTCCCGTTTTAATTCAATATCTAATAAACCGTTCATTATAAAATTCTGCAGCAAAAAGTCTCTTTATTTATAGATTTTTTAGGATACTTTAAGCATTTTTCTGAATTTTTTAAAAAAAAAATTAAAAGTCCGATTTTTTTTTTTTTTTTTTCAGTTTGCTTATTTTTTTTGTAACAGCTCTCTTTTTATCATTCCCTGGACCTCCTGTGAAAATTTCAGACATTTTCGCTCAGTAGTTTCTTTGCAAACAGCGTTTCTTTTTCCCAGATTCATACAAATGGTTTTTCTAATTTATTCACTGCCTCCTCTACGTCACAGCTGCTTCGGCTCTGTGTGATTCGGCTCCTGTTCGGCTCCTGTTCGGCTTTTTCGAAGGTTAATCCAGATGTTTTTGCTTGTTTTCAGCGTGCATTCGGTTAGTTTTCGTCAGGTTTGCGGCAGCTTTTCCCTGCAATTCGGGGACCCTGTGGTGCTTGCTGAATACACCGCAGGATCACCGAAATGCAATCGGCAAAAGGAACCGAATTGAAGAGAACGAAAAGTCACCGAACGTGCGGTGACTTTTCGAATCTCTTTGGATAACCCTGTAAGATACATGCCTCGTGTGTTTTCTTTGACAGATTTCTCTCTCCCTGCGCAGAAGGAGAGTTAACTCAAGGTGTGCCTAAAACAGGGTCTTAGGGGTTAAAGGACGGACAATTGGAGGCGATTATTCTCTTCACTCCCTTTATAGAGTTTCACAATAGGAAGGTTATTGCTTTATTCTGTTATACATTTTACATAAATTTATGAACAAACAACATCTGTAGTAACATTTCACACTCAAACTGTTGGTGGGCGTAATAATGCCTAATCATTTCAAAAGGTGATCAATTTTAAAAGCAGATTAAAAAAATTAAAGGCATTTAAAGCAGTGACGTCACAAGGGGGGTGCGGTAGGTGTGGTCCGCACCCGGGTGATACCCCCACTAGGGTGACACCAAGTCACCAACCTTAGTGACGCCAAGGGCCAGGAATAAAAAATAATTCACAAAATTTGTTACCGCGCACGTACAGGCTGCGTTTTTTACATAAATGAAATTATAGATAGAACCTTTGTAGCGAATCAAAAATAGATTTAAAGGTAGACTTCACCAAAGAGGTATATCAAACAAAGTGCTTCAGTCTTAAAGTGCTTCAATCTTAAGGTGACAAATATTCAATCAATGTACACATATAAAAGTGCAATGTGCCATAGAACACAGTAAAGTGCAACAATATATAAAATTCCAGCAGTGCGATGGGTATGAGAGAGTCTATAAAGTGCAAAGGTGTCCGAATGTGCAAATTCAATGATATCCAATACAACAGTATGAATAACAGTGGGAAAAATTCCTTAAAGTTTACTTCTCTATGTTCAAGCGATGCACAGATATAGTCCTCCTTTCTTGGTCTGTGTATCTCTTGCCATCTCTCAATAGTGGAGAGGATAGCCAGAAACCAGAAAAAAGAGAATGGAAAAAAAAAAATGGAGGGGAGAGAAAAAAATGAAGAAATAATCGTGCAGAAAATCCCAATTAAATATGGCAAATAAATCACTCGTAGGAATATGAAAACTCACATTTATAAGAGCCCAAAAAATCCCTGGCTCTAGGTTTAGGAGCTTCCAGCCATATAGAGGGTGGCGTATCCCTTCTTAAATCTTCAACTCTGGTTGCGATGGCTACAATAAGATAATAGACAGCGCTCCCATAGTATATTACCGTATTATGATAAAAAAGAGGTGATAATGTATTAAACTCACCAGATATGGAGCCTCTTCCACACAGGCTCACTCAATACAGCGTCAGGTACACTATGGTGGATACCCAGAACCCCTTCTCAACCGTCTGAGGGCCAGATATCAGGAGCTTCCAAGCGGTGGCAAGTATATATCCAAGGAGAGTAGTCAATAGAATATAAACCATAGAAAATTGATTAAAAAATTAATTGCATATTAAAAAATGGACAGATGCGTTACCGAGACGCGTTTCGGCATTAACAGCCTTCCTCAGTCGGTATATTTAGGTGCACTATTGTCCAAAAAATCTCCAAACAGGTGCAAAAGTAAAAAAGTCCTCTTTTATAGTCCTTTCATGGGATTATGTGAACCACATGAACATAAGACTTCCTGCATCCTGTTGTGTGACCTCTGTGATTTCATATCCGGTTCATTACCCAGAGGTGCTTTGCAGTAATCACCTGACAGAGTAAACAAAAAAAAAAAAACACCTCACTGACAACCAGGAAAAGGAAGTAAATAAAAAAAATAAACACTGCTGCTCAAATAGGCAACAAACAAAATACATGGAGCCTGGAGATAAATGTCCCTCTGTGTATGCATCGCAAGTCCACAAAGGGGCACACTGTATCAGAATAACACAGTAACTCTGTGCTCAATGTCCAAACCATATATGAAGAAACGGGACCATATACAGAACCCATTATATTAAAAACACATTGTCGTGTCTATAAATGCTCGCAGTTTAGTCAATAAAATCAATGAACTGGAGGCAATGATGGCAGCTGAAAAAGTAGATTTAGTTGCGGTTACTGAGACATGGTTCAGTGAGAAAAATAACTGGGACATAACAATACCGGGGTACTCTTTATATAGAAAAGACAGAGAAGGTAGGAAAGGAGGAGGAGTGGCCCTGTATGTGAAAAACAACATAAAAACGAACCAAATAAAAGTGAGCGAGGTGAACATAGAGTCAGTTTGGGTTATGCTAACATTTGGCAATCATACAGTAGCTCGTGTAGGTATGATCTATAGACCCCCTGGACAAGTAGAAGAGCTAGATAATCTGCTGCTTGAGGAAATAGCCAAAATGGCAATGAAGGGGGAAGTTATTATCATGGGGGACTTTAATCTTCCTGATGTGAACTGGAAAACCAAAACAGCTGGGTGCACCAGGAGTACAAATATTCTAAACTCCCTACTGGGATTATCTCTAACACAAGTAGTTGAGGAGCCGACCCGTAAAGAGGCCATATTGGATTTAATACTCACAAATGGAGGTTTGGTATCGGACGTTGTTGTAGGTGAAAATTTGGGATCTAGTGATCACCAGGCAGTATGGTTTAATATAAGAACAGAGATGGAGCCGCACCACACAAAAACAAAAGTTTTAGACTTTAAAAAAACTGATTTTTCTAAAATGAGACTTTGTGTGAAGGAGTCATTATCAGACTGGAGGAGTTTAAAGGGAGTCCAGGAGAAATGGGATTATTTAAAAGAAGCATTATTGAAGGCCACAGGCAATTGCATTTGACTTGTTAGCAAAAACAAAAGGGAAGAAACCACTGTGGTACTCTGCAGAAGTGGCCAAAATAGTGAAGAACAAAAAGACAGCATTCAATAATTATAAAACAACTCAGAGTGAAGAAGATAGGCAAACCTATAAGATTAGGCAGAAAGAGGCAAAGCAATTTATAAGAGCTTCCAAAGCACACGCAGAAGAGAAAATAGCTCAGTCATTAAAAAAGGGGGACAAAACATTTTTTAGATACATAAACGAGAAAAGAAAAGTAAAGCAAGGATTAGTTATATTAAAAACAAAGGAAGGAAGGTATGTAGAAGAGGATAAAAGTCTCGCTGACTGCCTCAATGAATATTTTTGTTCAGTCTTTGCACAAGAAAAGGAAGGAAAGGGACCTCAGTTAGGAGGAAACACTAACGAGACAATTACATATCAGTTTACAGAGGAGGAGGTTCTACAGCAGCTGTCTAAAGTAAAGACAAATAAGTCAATGGGGCCTGATGGGATCCACCCTAAATTATTAAAAGAGCTCAGTGATGTAATAGCAAAACCGTTAACAGATTTATTTAACCAATCCTTGCTAACGGGAGTCGTCCCAGAAGACTGGAAATTAGCAAATGTTGTGCCCATTCACAAGAAGGGTAGTAGGGAGGAATCTGGGAACTATAGGCTAGTTAGTCTTACGTCAGTAGTGGGGAAATTAATGGAAACCATGTTAAAGGAAAGGATTGTTGAACATCTAAAAACACATAGATTACAGGATCAGAAACAACATGGGTTTACCTCAGGGAGATCATGCCAAACTAATCTTATTGATTTTTTTGATTGGGTAACAAAAATAATAGACACAGGTGGTGCAGTAGACATTGCTTATTTAGATTTCAGTAAGGCTTTTGATACTGTTCCGCATAGAAGGCTTATCAATAAATTGCAATTTTTGAGCTTGGATTCCAATATTGTTGAATGGATTAGGCAGTGGCTGAGTGACAGGCAACAGAGGATTGTGGTAAATGGAGTTTATTCGGCGCAAGGTCTTGTTACCAGTGGGGTACCTCAGGGGTCAGTACTTGGACCCATTCTATTTAATATTTTTATTAGTGATATTGCAGAAGGTATTAATGGAAAAGTATGTATTTTTGCTGATGACACAAAGATTTGCAACAGGGTTTACGTTCCTGGAGGTATCAGCCAAATGACAAATGATTTAGGTAAACTAAAAAATGGTCGGAGCTGTGGCAATTGAGTTTTAATGTGGATAAGTGCAAGATAATGCACCTGGGACGTAAAAACCCAAGGGCTGAATATAGAATATTTGATACAGTCCTAACCTCAACATCTGAGGAAAGGGATTTATTTCTGAGGATCTAAGGGTAAGTAGTCAATGTAATAGAGCAGCAGGAAATGCTAGCAGAATGCTTGGTTGTGTAGGGAGAGGTATTAGCAGTAGGAAAAGGGAAGTGCTCATGCCACTGTACAGAGCACTGGTGAGACCTCACTTGGAGTACTGTGTGCAGTACTGGAGACCGTATCTCCAGAAGGATATAGACATCTTAGAGAGAGTTCAGAGAAGGGCTACTAAAATGGTGTACGGCTTGAAGGAGAAAATATACCAGGAAAGGCTTAATGATCTTAACATGTACAGCTTGGAAAAAAGACGAGACAGAGGAGATATGATAGAAACATTTAAATACGTAAAGGGAATCCACAAGGTAGAGGAAGGGAGTATATTTAAAAGGAAACAAAGTAGCAAAACAAGAGGATATAGTCTTAGATTAGAGGGGCAAAGGTTTAAAAGTAACATCAGGAAGCATTATTTTACTAAGAGGGTGGTGGATACATGGAACAGTCTTCCAGTTGAAGTGGTAGAGGCTAAAACAGTAATTAAATTTAAGCAGGCATGGGATAGGCATAAGGCTATCCTAAACAAAAGATAAATCCAGGTAAAGTATCCATGTAATTGGGCAGACTAGATGGGCCGAAAGGTTCTTATCTGCCGACATCTTTCTATGTTTCTATGTTTCTATGCCAGCTAAGAGAATACACATGCCCATAAAGAATTAAAAATAAAAAATATATATTTAAAAGGAAAAGGTCTATGTGATTATCCTAAAATGATAATCAGAATCCGGAGGGCCTCGTTTTTAGAGCGGTCAAGAAACTGGAACCTTTCTGGAGAGGCGGTAGTTTGGAGAAGAGATTAGGTAAAGAAGAGATGAAATGGATCTATTTGATGAATTCACTACAACCATACGGATTGAACGCTGATTTCGAACTTTGCCATTATCTTAATGAATAATGGCCCTTTTGTTGGTACTCCATTTTCTTTATATACGTACGTCTACAGCTTATTTTCCTTTTTTCTTTCGACTTTAGATGCAGCAAATATATTTATCCCTCCCCTTCATGTATTATTATATAATTTTACAGCATCTCCTTCCTATCCAATTAGAGGAATTATCTATAGGTGTGATAGACTGTGGTTCATTAGATGCATTACATGATTATACCCATTCATCTATATACATGTGCACATATATGTATATATTATACAAGTTTATATTTATCTCCTTCCTATCTAATTAGAATAATTGTATTTAGATGTGATAGACAGTGGTTCACTAGCCCCTCCCCCCTTTTTTAATAATTAGCATTTTTTATCCAGTGTTTAGATTAATATATAATATGCAGAACTCCCCATTTTAGGATAATCACATAGACCTTTTCCTTTAAATATATATTTTTTATTTTTAATTCTTTATGGGCATGTGTATTCTCTTAGCTGGCATGCGGTACATATGTTCTTATTGATGCTAATGACAATGTGTTTTTAATATAATGGGTTCTGTATATGGTCCCGTTTCTTCATATATGGTTTGGACATTGAGCACAGAGTTACTGTGTTATTCTGATACAGTGTGCCCCTTTGTGGACTTGCGATGCATACACAGAGGGACATTTATCTCCAGGCTCCATGTATTTTGTTTGTTGCCTATTTGAGCAGCAGTGTTTATTTTTTTTATTTACTTCCTTTTCCTGGTTGTCAGTGAGGTGTTTTTTGTTTTTTTTGTTTACTCTGTCAGGTGATTACTGCAAAGCACCTCTGGGTAATGAACCGGATATGAAATCACAGAGGTCACACAACAGGATGCAGGAAGTCTTATGTTCATGTGGTTCACATAATCCCATGAAAGGACTATAAAAGAGGACTTTTTTACTTTTGCACCTGTTTGGAGATTTTTTGGACAATAGTGCACCTAAATATACCGACTGAGGAAGGCTGTTAATGCTGAAACGTGTCTCGGTAACGCATGTGTCCATTTTTTAAAATGCAATTAATTTTTTAATAAATTTTCTATGGTTTATATTCTATTGACTACTCTCCTTGGATATATACTTGCCACCGCTTGGAAGCTCCTGATATCTGGCCCTCAGATGGTTGAGAAGGGGTTCTGGGTATCCACCATAGTGTACCTGACGCTGTATTGAGTGAGCCTGTGTGGAAGAGGCTCCATATCTGGTGAGTTCAATACATTATCACCTCTTTTTTTATCATAATACGGTAATATACTATGGGAGCGCTGTCTATTATCTTATTGTAGCCATCGCAACCAGAGTTGAAGATTTAAGAAGGGATACGCCACCCTCTATATGGCTGGAAGCTCCTAAACCTAGAGCCAGGGATTTTTTGGGCTCTTATAAATGTGAGTTTCCATATTCCTACGAGTGATTTATTTGCCATATTTGATTGGGATTTTCTGCACGATTATTTCTTCATTTGTTTCTCTCCCCTCCAATTTTTTATTTTTTTTCCTTTCTCTCACTTTTTTCTTGTTTCTGGCTATCCTCTCCACTATTGAGAGACGGCAAGAGACACACAGACCAAGAAAGGACTATATTTGTGCATCGCTTGAACATAGAGAAGTAAACTTTAAGGAATTTTTCCCACTGGTATTCATACTGTTGTATTGGATATCATTGAATTTGCACATTTTGCACATTCGGACACTGTTGCACTTTATAGACTCTCTTATACCCATCGCACTGCTGGAATTTTATATATTGTTGCACTTTACTGTGATCTATGGCACATTGCACTTTTATATGTGTACATTGATTGAATATTTGTCACCTTAAGATTGAAGCACTTTAAGACTGAAGCACTTTATGTTTGATATACCTCTTTGGTGAAGTCTACCTTTAAATCTATCTATAATTTCATTTTTGGTTAATGCAGATTTTGGTTGTTTCTTTCTGTATATTGCGCTAACCCCTTTGGGCAGCATCTCACTACTTATTAGTTATAATTTAACTACTTGATAACACTATAGTAATCTGGTTTATAAATAGGCGCCTACGCTGTGTGAGATATATATATATCTTTCTTCTCTTTTGTATTTTTTACATAGGCTGCAGTGCGGCGGGCCAGTTCAAAGTCAAAGATGGCATGCTGCACGGCCGGCCGGCCCCCTCTGATGATGCGGCGATGCCAGCTGTCTGACGTCACTGACCAGCCCCCTATAAATAAAGCCACATCCTGGCGGTCCTCTCTCAGGCTGACACACGCACCAACGCTACTGCCCCTTGCCTGTCTCCCTCAGCGGCCAGTACCCATGAGCGGAGCTGAGTAGCAGAGCTCCACACTAGGGATGAGCTGTTCGGTTCGATCGGTTCAGAGTTCGCATCGAACATCGCCTGTTCGCAAACTACGAACATTTCCGCTTGTTCGCCGTGTGTTCGCCCACAATGCACCACAATGGACCACAATGCACTTTTCCACTGGCCTGAAGCTTGTAATTGACTACAGCCTTGCCCCTGACCACAGGTCAGGTGCAAGACAGGTTCAAGACTATGCCAATCACGGCTCAGAGTCCTGATTGGGCAAATTTTGCCCAATCATGGGCTCACAGAGCTAAGTCCCGCAGCACACTATATAAGGTTTCACACAGCGCTTCAGCATGCATTTGAGAGGAGATTGTTGTTGTGTTAGTGTGTGTTCTCACTGCCAGTCTGCCACCAGCTACTGGGGGGTCTAATTTCTACAAAAATATCTGGGAATTGTTCTAATCTGTGTTCTCACTGACACCAAGTATTTTGGGGGTCAGTAACTGCTACAAAATATTTGTGAATTGAGGGGATCTGTGTATTGTCACTGCCAGTGCCACGCAATATTTTGGGGGTCAGTAATTTCTACAAAATATTTGTGAATTGAGATGATCTGTGTCTTGTCACTGCCACCCATCAGGGGGTCTCACTGATTTATAGGAGGTTTCTAAGACTTGTAATCTGTGTCTTCTCACTGCCAGCTATCAGGGGGGTCCCACATACTTCTAGCAGATTTCTGCGAATTGTAATCTGTGTCTTGTCACTGTTGCCAGCTATCAGGGGGTCTCACTGACTTGTAGCAGATTTCTGTAAATCTTTAAATATATACAGAACTCTGATATAAAAATTAATCTATATAACACTCACCATGTCAGAAAGACCAAAAAGGACAGGCAGACGCTCCCAGACACAGATAAGAGGGAAAGCAGCCTCTGTGTCGGGAGGCTGTGCCTCTGGTCGTCGTGGACGTGGTGCATCCTCTGCAGGGGCACGCTTGTCCTTTCTAACTGGTGCTGGCCGTCTTAAGCAGCAGCAACATACAGAGGATTTGGTGGATTGGCTAACCGGCCATCCTCATCCTCCGAGTCCTCTGCCAGCCACGCTTGTAGTGCTTTACAGTTCACCTCAGCTGCCAAAGCATCTAATGCAGCCTCCATGTCCACAGCTACTCCTGCCGGAGCCTCACTATCACACACGGAATCAGCTGAATTGCTTGCCTACAATGACAGTGACATGCTGCTTGAGGATGCGCAGCAAGTACAGTGCTCTGATTCAATCTCTGAGGTTGAGGAAGGGAGTATAATCACCCTAGAGGAAGGGGGTGCCAGTGGTGACACACAAATAACTGGCACTCATGTTGCCCCAGCAGTTGCAGCATACTGCTCCAGTGACGAGATAGGGGGTGATGATGACAATGATGAGGAGGTCACAGACACCACCTGGGTGCCTGATCGAACAGAGGAGTCGGAGGAGGAGGCACAACAAACACGAGGCACCAACCGTAGCACTAGCCAGTCCAAGGCATCAGCTGTCAGAGCTGCTCCGGTGCAGAGCGCTGTTGTCTCAAAGTACACATCCAGGAACTCTGCTGTCTGGGACTTCTTTAAGAAATGTGCAGCAGACCCCACCGTTAATCTATGTCCGATGAGGCTCAAGCGTGGGAAAGACACCAGACGCTTGGGTACCACGTGCTTGAGGCGACATATGACCACCTGCCACACATCCCGTTGGCGCAAAACTTTGCGTAGGTCCTCCTCGGTCTCTACTCCCCTGTATGTCCTGCCATGTCATTGCCTAAACCTCCTGACAGGGATGATGCTACAGTAATGGATGTACCAGCTCCTTCCTCCACAATGTGACAGCATCCATCAGCTGAAGATTTACACAGTCAGATCACGTTGCCCGAGCTGCTGCAGCGTAAGAAAAAATATAGTCCCAACCACCCCCAAGCACAGCATCTAAATGCCAGTTTAAGCAAAATTACTCCGCATTGAAGCTGCTGCCTTTCCAGCTGGTGGACTCTGCTCCCTTCCGTGAATTTGCTGAATGTGCTGTATCCACAGTGGCATGTTCCAAAACGCCATTACTTTTCACGGAAGGCCATTCCAGCACTATACAATAGTTGTCTCGCATTTATAACTGTGGATACGTAAAATATACAATATCTCAAAATATATATATATATATATTATATATTGTGGTAGGTTCGCTCAAAATATGGCCCGGACAGCAGGAGATTGCGGCTCAGGTGTACTTTTATTATAAAGTATAACACAGTCTTTTTCAGCAGTTGGGGAGGCTTCCCCGTTTATGCACAAACAAAACTAAACAAAACAATCGGCCTACTCCTGTCAGGAGCCTACCTCTTTTCCGTAGTGCCCTTACTACCGGTTACTGGGCCAGCTACCCGGCCCAGTACAAAACAAACAAAGTAAATCACGCATGAGAGATTCTCACCAGTCTCTTTCCTGCAGAGTACAGCGAAGTTACCACCTCTCTCTCCCAGGGTGGATTGCTACTGAGAGGTCGATCCTCTCCTCTCAGTCCTGCTAAGAAGACCCAAGAGGAAACGCCTACAGGTGTGCTAGCTGGAAGGGTGTTAACCCTTCCTACCAGGGATATACTGCCCTTTGGAGCCTCTGGCTCACAAAAACATGGTCCAGGACATGGTTAGAATAAACAGGGCCCAGGACCCTGTTACACATCCCACCCCCCAGCTTAACACAGGAGTGGGAAGCGGCCTCCGCCGTAAGGCCGTGAGCCCTAGACAAAGCATCGGCATTGCCATGAAGGAGACCTGCACGGTGTCTCACCACAAAACTAAACGGCTGCAAGGATAAAAACCACCTTGTGATTCTCGAGTTCCGGTCCCGGTTGGTATGCATCCATTTCAACGGGGCATGGTCAGTGACAAGGGTGAAACGCCTGCCCAACAAATGATACCGTAAGGCTTCCACAGCCCACTTTATCGCTAAGCACTCCTTTTCTATCGTGGCATAGCGCTGCTCCCTGGGCAACAGCTTCCTGCTCAGATAAAGAACGGGGTGCTCCTCATCGTCAACAAACTGGACAGCACAGCACCCAACCCAACCGCAGAGGCATCAGTCTGGAGGAAAACTCTTTGGTAAAGTCTGGCGCTATGAGCACAGGCTGAGTACATAGAGCCTCCCTTAGGTCAACAAAAGATTCCTCCGCCTTGCTGTCCCAGCGTACCATGTCTGGACTCTTCGCTCGCGTAAGATCAGTGAGGGGAGCAGCCCTTGTGGCAAAATGGGGGATAAACCTTCGGTATAGCCCACGATCCCTAAAAAGGCTCTCACCTGCTTCTTTCTCAGAGGCCTGGGCCAGTGTTGTATGGCACCTATTTTGTTAAGTTGGGGCTTTACCACTCCCCTACCACCACATAACCTAAATACCTGGCTTCAGTCATACCAATAGTGCATTTAGGGGGATTTGCTGTCAGCCCAGCTCTTCTAAATGTGTCCAAAACTGCCTGCAATTTCATCAGATGCGTTTCCCAGTCGGAACTGTGGATGATGACGTCATCCAGATACGCGGCGGCATATGTGGCATGAGGTCTAAGCAGCTTATCCATCAACCTCTGAAAGGTTGCTGGGGCTCCATGGAGGCCAAAAGGCATTATCCTATAATGAAACAGCCCATCAGGTGTCGCAAATGCAGTTTTCTCTCGCTTCTTCCTTGGATAAAGGTATCTGCCAATACCCCTTCGTCAGGTCTAGGAGAGAGAGGTATCTGGCTTTCGCTAGCCTCTCCACCAACTCGTCCACCCGAGGCATGGGGTATGCATCAAATTTAGATACCTCGTTCAGCTTTCTGAAATCATTACAGAACCTGATAGACCCATCAGGCTTAGGTACTAGGACGATCGGGCTAGACCAGTTGCTCTGGGATTCTTCTATTACCCCTAATTCAAGCATTTTTCTTACTTCCGCCCTCACAGCGTCCCTTTTTGCCTCAGGTATCCGGTACGGTTTTACCCTTACAGTGACCCCATGTTCTGTAACGATATCATGGGCAATTTCTTGGGTCCTACCCGGTGTTGCTGAGAAGACATCTTCATTCCTCTCGACCAGCTGTATAGCCTCCTCTGTTTGCTTGGGTGTTAACTCAGGGGAAATTGGAACAGACTGTCCAGTGGACAGGGAATCCGCATCGCCCACAGCGACAGTACAGGCCTCTCTATCCTGCCAGGGTTTAAGGAGGTTGATATGAAACACAGCCTCCTTCTTACGGCGTTCAGGTTGACTGACCCTATAATTCACTGGGCTTATCTTATCCAACACTTCATAGGGTCCCTGCCAACGTGCTAGAAGCTTACTTTCGGCAGTGGGGACTAGAACCATTATCCTGTCACCAGCTTTGAATTCTCTCACCACGGCCCTCTGGTCATAGTGGAGCTTCTGAGTACTCTGAGCCAGTTCCATGTGGTGGCGAACGAGGGGAACAATCCGGGATATACGCTCCTGGATTTGTTCCACGTGCTGTACAGTACTGACCCCGGGGACACCTTGTTCCTCCCAAGTCTCTTTCAACACATCTAGTATGCCTCGTGGGTGCCTCCCATACAAAAGTTCAAACGGGGAGAAGCCCGTTGAGCTTTGGGGAATTTCACGGACCGCAAATAGCAAATACGGAAGCAGCAGGTCCCAGTCTTTCCCATCTCGACTGACTACCTTTTTTAACATCCCCTTCAGGGTACGATTGAATCGCTCCACCAGCCCGTCTGTCTGTGGGTGGTAGACTGAGGTTCGCAAAGGGTGAATGTTAAGCAACTGACACAACTCTTTCATCACCCGAGAGACAAACGGCGTCCCTTGATCGGTCAGGATTTCCTTGGGTATGCCAACTCGCGAGAATACCTGAATCAACTCCTTCGCTATGGTTTTGGCGTTGGCCTTGCGCAAGGGAATGGCCTCAGGATATCTGGTGGCGTAATCCAGGAGTACCAGAATATATTGGTGCCCCCGAGAAGTTTTGTCCAGCGGACCTACCAGGTCCATGCCAATCCTCTCAAAGGGCACATCGATAACAGGGAGAGGTATGAGTGGGGCCCTTAACTTGGGTTTCGGGGATGACAATTGACATTCCGGGCAAGAAGCGCAGTACCTTTTAATCTCCTCATATACTCCTGGCCAAAAGAACCTTCTGAGCACCCTTTCCTGAGTCTTGTCTGCCCCCAAGTGTCCCCCCAGGAGGTGAGAGTGGGAAAAATTAAGCACCTTCCGAGTATATGAGGAAGGAACAACCAGCTGCTCAATCTCTTGGCCTTCATCTGAAGTTACCCTATAAAGGAGATCATTCTTAAGGAGGAAATATGGGTAGGTACCTTTGGTGCTACCCTGCACAGTCACCCCATTCACCTCTACTACCCTGCTTCTAGCGACCTGCAACAGTGGATCGTTTGCTTGGTCTCTCCCAAAGCTACTACTGGAAAGATCCAAGGGTATTGGGTCCTCCACCTCTGTCTCAACGTCTGACTCGAGGTCATGCACCCTTTGTCCAACCTCTATATCGTCTTCGGTACATTGGGTGGCTACACCTTTACTGTTTCGCTTTCCACGTTCATTCAAGAATACCTCATTTACAGCTCTATTAAACCGCTGTTTGCTCTCCGGCATGCTCGTCTGGTTTTACCTATTTTCGGGTTGTCCACATACAGATCGGGGTCAGTAAAGGGAAACATCTTAAGGATATCACCATCCCCTTGTTCAACTTCAGGGTCGGCTTTTTTCGGTGTTCCCGGTGACTGTAACAGGGTGTGGAAGCCAGGAAAGTTCCTGCCTATAATTAGGGGATAGGGTAACCGCTTTACCACTACCGCTGACATTTTAATCAGTCTGCCCTGCACAACAACCTCTATAGGGGCAGTAGGGTACCGTACCGTGCACCCATGAACACAAAGTACCCCCATGGTTTTATGGTTTTGTACATGATTGGGTTTGACCAACCACCTGCGACCAAGGTCAAGGCACTGCCTGAGTCGACTAATGCCCCTGTATCTTGGCTGTTCAGTTGCACCTTCATTCTAAAGGCGTTTGAGCCTTCCACCATGCCCGATATCAGTCCACAAAAGTTTAGGGGATTTTCCCCCAGTCCACATTGCATTGGTTCTGCGCGGTTAGGGCAGATTGCCCTGACATGTCCTTTCCCGCCACACTCGAAGCAAACTATGGAATTTCCCCCAAAGCGATCCTCTCTCACAGACACTTGGTCCCTAGAGTCCATTTTCTGTCGGCGCACTCCCCCTCCAGACTCCGCTTCAGGCTCATTCCGGCGGTTTCTTGGTCTCGGGAGCAAGCTGTACGGCATTGAACATTTCTCCAAGTCTTTTGCAGACAGATAACGTTCGACGTGGGCTATCATGCCATCATAGGTAGTGGGGTTTCCCTGACTGACCCATTCACGCAGGCCACGGGGAAGTTCTCTCAGGTACCGGTCAAGCACCAGAGTTTCCAGCATTTTTGCAGGGCTTTGGTTCTCCGGTTTGAGCCATTTCCGGGCCAGATGAATCAAGTCAAAATCTGGGATCTGGGGGCCAGACCTTCTTTAAATCGCCATTTATAGAAGCGTTGGGCTCTCACAGTCGCCGTCACTCCCAACCTGGCCAAAATTTCTGCCTTTAGTTGTGGGTAGTCGGCAGCCGCTTCCTCTTCCAGGTCGTAGTAGGCTTTTTGTGCTTCCCCCACGAGGAAAGGAGCGATGATCCCTGCCCACTGTGTTGGAGGCCAGGCTTCAAGAGTAGCAGTTCTCTCAAACGCCAGTAGATAGCTTTCCACATCATCCTCTGCAGTCATCTTCTGCAGACAGTTGCTTGCCCGGATCGTGCCATTACCTTTTTCTAGTGCAGGAACTGTCTGGGAAGTAACGTTTTCCAGGACATTCTTAAGCAGGGCATGCTCCATTTTTTGTGTCTCCGCCAGGGCCCCAATTTGCTGGGCCAACAGTCTATTGCACTCCTGCTGTGCTGCTAAAGCTTGCCTGCTTGTTTCCTGCTGCACCGCCGTGGCTTGGACCAGGGCCTTCACAACGTCCTCCATTTTCTGCGGGTCCTGTACCTTTAAGGCTATTGTAACAGCGGAGCCGGTACGAATGAGAGGATCCCACCGCTGCCACCACTTGTGGTAGGTCGCTCAAAATATGGCCCGGACAGCAGGAGATTGCGGCTCAGGTGTACTTTTATTATAAAGTATAACACAGTCTTTTTCAGCAGTTGGGGAGGCTTCCCCGTTTATGCACAAACAAAACTAAACAAAACAATCGGCCTACTCCTGTCAGGAGCCTACCTCTTTTCCGTAGTGCCTTACTACCGGTTACTGGGCCAGCTACCCGGGCCCAGTACAAAACAAACAAAGTAAATCACGCATGAGAGATTCTCACCAGTCTCTTTCCTGCAGAGTACAGCGAAGTTACCACCTCTCTCCAGGGTGGATTGCTACTGAGAGGTCGATCCTCTCCTCTCAGTCCTGCTAAGAAGACCCAAGAGGAAACGCCTACAGGTGTGCTAGCTGGAAGGGTGTTAACCCTTCCTACCAGGGATATACTGCCCTTTGGAGCCTCTGGCTCACAAAAACATGGTCCAGGACATGGTTAGAATAAACAGGGCCCAGGACCCTGTTACAATATATATATATATATATATTATATATATATATATATATATATATATATATATATATATATATATATATATATATATACAGTTGTGTTCAAAATTATTCAACCCCCACTGAAATTGAGTGTTTTGGCCAGTTTGACATTGATTTTGATCATTCAGTCATCTTGCTTACAATTAAATCAAAGAGGCACGTGTAGGTCAGACAAATATTACCTAACATTTATAATGAAATAACACAAATGTCTTTTCTGTGCTCACATCATTATCAGTTTTATTCAACCCCCAAGTGACATTCAATCTTAGTACTTAGTACAACATCCTTTTACAGTTATAACAGCTTTTAAACGTGAAGCATAGCTTGACACAAGTGTCTTGCAGCGATCTACGGGTATCTTCGCCCATTCGTCATGGGCAAAAGCCTCCAGTTCAGTCACATTCTTAGGCTTGCGCACTGCAACTGCTTTCTTTAAGTCCCACCAGAGGTTCTCAATCGGATTTAAGTCAGGTGACTGCGATGGCCACTCCAAAATGTTCCAGCCTTTAATCTGCAACCATGCTCTAGTGGACTTGGAGGTATGCTTGGGATCATTGTCATGTTGAAAGGTCCAACGTCTCCCAAGCCTCAGGTTTGTGACAGACTGCATCACATTGTCATCCAATATCTCCTGGTACTGAAGAGAATTCATGGTACCTTGCACACGCTGAAGCTTCCCTGTACCTGCAGAAGCAAAACAGCCCCAAAGCATGATTGACCCCCCGCCATGCTTCACAGTAGGCAAGGTGTTCTTTTCTTCATAGGCCTTGATCTTCCTCCTCCAAACATAGCGTTGATCCATGGGCCCAAACAGTTCTAATTTTGTTTCATCAGTCCACAGAACACTATCCCAAAACTTCTGTGGTTTGTCCACATGACTTTTGGCATACTGCAGTCCACTCTTCTTATTCTTTGGAGACAGCAAGGGGGTGCGCCTGGGAGTTCTGGCATGAAGGCCTTCATTACGCAGTGTGCGCCGTATTGTCTGAGCTGAAACTTCAGTACCCACATCTGACAAATCTTTTCTCAGTTCCTCAGCAGTCACACGGGGACTTTTCTCCACTCTACGCTTCAGGTAGCGCACAGCAGTCGAAGTCAGCATTTTCTTTCTGCCACGACCAGGTAGCGTTTCAACAGTGCCCTTTGCGAATGATGCTTCCTATGGTCTCTCTTGGTATGTTTAACATCTTTGCAATCTTCTTATAGCCATTGCCCTTCCTGTGAAGAGTAATCACCTCTTCTCTTGTCTTCCTGGACCATTCTCTTGACTTCACCATGTTGTAACCACACCAGTAAATGTCTAGAAGGAGCTGAGTATCACAGTCATTTTAAAGCCGCCTAATTGGTGCTTATTATGCTTTATTGCTGCTCCGTGACATCCACAGGTGTTTTCAATACCTGATTGAAAACACTTGAATGAACCTCTGTTCTTCAGAGTGGTAGTCTTTAAGGGGTTGAATAATTGTGTCAATGAAGAATTCACAAAATTAAACATTTACTACTGTATTACAAAACCAATTGATGTCATTTTAGTTGCATATGGTTCTTTAAAAAGTCCTTGTAGGATTTCATTCTGAATACAATTACAAATGTACACTAAATTCCCTAAAACCCTTTAGAGCATTGGGGGTTGAATAATTTTGAACACAACTGTACACACTTTTTCAGTGCATCTTCAGGTGGTTCCTCCTTCCACCACCACCTCTCCCTCTTCCTCCTCCTCTGTCTCTGGCGAAGTGGCAGTTAAACCGATGCCTGACAGGGGCTATGCAATGGCTCAAGCAAAAAGATGCCATACTGTGCTTGAGCTGGTTTGTTTAGGGGACAGGAGCCACACCGGGCCAGAAATTCTGTCAGCTCTGCAGGGGCAGGTGCAAAGATGGTTAACACCATGCCAGCTTCAGCTGGGAATGGTTGTCTGTGATAATGGCACCAACCTTCTCTCCGCCCTACGCCTGGGTAAGTTGACGCATGTACCATGCCTAGCACACGTCCTAAAGTTGGTGGTACAGTGTTTTCTAGCCAAGTACCCAGGGCTGGCAGAGCTTCTCAGCCCAGCCAGAAAAGTCTGCAGCCACTTCAGACGGTCATTCCCAGCAAGCGTTCGCCTGGCAGTAATTCAAAGAGAATTCCACCTTCCCACAAACCGTCTGATCTGTGACATGCCCACCATGTGTTACTCGACATTAGCAATGCTGCAGCGTCTGCACAAGCAGCAGAGGGCCATCAAGGAGTACCTGTGTGAGTATGGTACAAGGACAGGTTCAGGTCAACTTGTTTTTTTTCCCCCCGCAGTGGCTGATGATCAAGGATGCATGTACTGTACTGTCACCATTTGAGGAGGCAACGAGGATGGTGAGCAGAGTGCAATTCCTTTAGTGTTCCTGCTGGAGCACACTCTGAGGGGAATTATAGATGTGCTCTAGAGGCAGAGCAGCGGGAGGAAGAGGAGGCCTTCCCTAGCTCTCAAGGCCCCAGTCTTTCTGCAGACAGCATTCCAGCGGGTCCTCCTCAGATCAGACAGGAAGATGAGGAATATTTAAGTAGTGGGACATTGAAGGTGGGGATTCCTCAAGTGAGGGTTTTGTGTGCCCAGAAACACAAGGACTAGTACGTGGCTGGGAGGAGGAAGTGCACGATGGGGTCATCCTCATTGACCAGGAAGACTCGGAAGCTAATGCCACCAACCTACGCTGCATGGGCTCCCTTATTATGCAAAGCATGCTAATGGACCCCAGGATTCGTGCTATCAAGGAGAGGGATCATTACTGGTTGGCAACCCTTCCAAGGTTACCAAGTGATGACACAAGTGCTTCAGAGGCTGTGGATGATCAGAGGAATAGTGGTGAAGGCTGGGGCCGCTTGACTGATGCCTTTTTACATTTTTTTATTCCACGATGCCCAGGGACGTCAAATGTAGGCACCCTTTGTCAGAGTCTTCACCATATGGTGCAGGGCTAACTAGGTGCAAAGGCAGACCTGGTTACCTTTCCAGCAGATGATCCACTGGCTTACTGGGTGTTGAGATTGGATCACTGGCCAGAACTTAGCCAATATGCTATGCAGCTACTAGGTTGCCCTTCATCTAGCGTGCTTTCTGAAAGGACATTCAGTGCCGCTGGAGGTTTTGTCACAGACAAAAAAGAGTGCGTCTGTCCACCGACTCTGTAGATCGGCTGACATTTATAAAAATGAATCAGTCCTGAATCAGCAGCTATCAATCCACAGACGACTATTCCCAGCTCAAGCTGGCGTGGTGTTAACATCTCTGCACCTGCCCCTGCAGAGCTGACAGAATTTCTGGCCAGGTGTGGCTCCTGTCCCCTAAGCAAACCAGCTCAAGCACAGTATGGCATCTTTTTGCTTGAGCCATTGCATAGCCCCTGTCAGGCGTCGGTTTAACTGCCACTTCGCCAGAGACAGAGACAGAGAAGGAGGAAGAGGTGGTGGTGGTGGAGCAGACCTCATACAAGCAGCTTTCTGGAGGCGTGGTCGATTAACAAGCTCCAGCACAGAGCCCCGTCTTGGATCCCTCCCAGCTGCAATCGGATACCCAGTGTGCCGTGAAGGAAATGTAACGATCCTGTCCATGCTTGCTGGACCACGTGTCTAAAGTGACATGCACCTTGCTGCTGACTGCCTTTCTCAATGACTCAGTAACATTGTCTTCCACGTGCTGGTATAGTGCTGGAATGGCCTTCCTTGAAAAGTAATGGCGTTTTGGAACATTCCACTGTGGTACAGCACATTCAGGAAATTCACAGAAGGGAGCAGAGTCCACCAGCTGGAAAGGCAGCAGCTGCAATGCGAGTAATTTTGCTAAGCTGGCATTTAAACGCTGTGCTTGGGGATGGTTGGGACTATATTGTTTCTTACACTGCAGCAGCTGGGGCAACGTAATCTGACTGCGTAGATCTTCAGCTAATGGGATGCTGTCACATTGTGAGGAAGGACATGGTACATCCATTACTATAGCATCATCCCTGTGATTGGAGGTTGTAGGCAATGACATGGCAGGACATACAGTGGGGGTAGAGACAGATGAGGAGGACCTATGCAAAGTTTTGCACCAACGGGATGCGTGGCAGGTGGTCATATGTCGCCTCAAGCACGTGGTACCCAAGTGTCCGGTTTCTTTCCCACGCTTGAGCCTCATCTGACATAGATTACAAATCGCAACGGTGGGGTCTGCTGCACATTTCTTAATGAACTCCAAGACAGCAGAGTCCCTGGATGTGTGCTTTGAGACAACAGCGCTCTGCACCTGAGCAGCTCTGATGCCTTGGACTGGCTAGTGCTACGGTTGGTCATACAGGACGTTGTGCCTCGTGTTTTTTGTGCCTCCTCTTCACTTGACTCCTCTGTTTGATCAGGCACCCAGGTGGAGTCAGTGACTTCATTATCATTGTCATCACCCCCTATCTCCTCGTCACTGGAGCCAACTTGGCAGTATGCTGCAGCTGCTGGGGCAACATGAGTGCCGGTTATTTGTGTGTCATCACTGGCACCCCCTTTCTCTAGGTTGATTATATTCCCCTCAACCTCAGAGATTGAATCAGAGCACTGCAGTTGCTGCTCATCCTCAAGCAGCATGTCACTCTCATTGTAGTCAAACAATTCAGCTGACTCCTCCGTGTGTGATAGTGAGGCTACGGCAGGAGTAGCTGTGGACATGGAGGCTGCATTAGATGCTTTGGCAGCTGAGGTGGACTGTAAAGCACTACAAGCCTGGCTGGCAGAGGACTCGGAGGACTCGCATGGCCTGGTTAGCCAATCCACCATATCCTGTGTATGTTGCTGCTGCTTAAGACGGCCAGCACCAGTTAGAAAGAACAAGCGTGCCCCTGCAGAGGATGCACCACGTCCACGACGACCAGAGGCACAGCCTCCCGACACAGAGGCTGTTTGCCCTCTTATCTGTGCCTGGGAGCGTCTGCCTGTCCTTTTTGGTCTTTCTGACATGGTGAGTGATATATAGATTAAATATATACAAAACTCTGATTCAACTCTGGTATAAAGATTTAAGAATTGCAGAACTCTGGTATAACTCAGTGAGACACCCTGATAGCTGGCAGCCAGTGACAAGACACAGATTACAATTCCCAGAAACCTCCTATAAATCAGTGAGACCCCCTGACGAGTGGCAGTGACAAGACAGATTATAACAATTCCCAAATATTTTGTAGAAATTACTGACCCCCCAAAATACTTGGTGGCAGCCAGTGAGAACACATGTATTATAACAATTCCCAAATATTTTGTAGAAATTACTGACCCCCCCAAAATACTGGGTGGCAGTGAGCACACACGGATTATAACAATTCCCAGAGTTCCTGTATGTGTGCTTTGATACAACAGCGCTCTGCACCTGAGCAGCTCTGACATCTGATGCCTTGGACTGGCTAGTGCTACGGTTTATCATAGAGGATGTTGTGCCTCGTGTTTGTTGTTCCTCCTCCTCCTCCTCACTTGACTCCTCTGTTCGATCAGGCACCCAGGTGGAGTCAGTGACCTCATCATCATTGTCATCAACCCCTATCTCCTCATCACTGGAGCCAACTTGGCAGTATGCTGCAGCTGCTGGGGCAACATGAGTGCCAGTTATTTGTGTGTCATCACTGGCACCCCCTTCCTCTAGGTTGATTATAATCCTTCCTCAACCTCAGAGATTGAATCAGAGCACTGTAGTTGCTGTGCATCCGCAAGCAGCATGTCACTGTTATTGTGTCTTGTTCCCACGTTCCAAACCTGTCTTCCTGCCCTCTGTATTTGTATATTTTGTTTTTTCCATTGTGTTTCTGTTGCTGCCAATTCCTGGGTGGCCTCCCAGGGGTTAATTGGTGTTCTGTGTGCTGCTCACCTGTTGATCCTTGCCTTGATTCCCCTGCCTATATTAGAGCAATGTACCTATAGTACATTGCTGGGTCATTTTACTTTGCCTGGTCTCCTTGCGACTTGTATCCTGAGAGCTCCTTGCGGGTGTTCCTGATATCCTCCATTTGTTTCATCCTTGTTCAGTTTTGCCTCTGTTATTTCTGTTCCAGTTTATGTCAGTTCCTTCTGTGTATTTAGTTCTGTCTATTTCTGTATTTTGGTTTGCTGTTTATGTTCCATTCTGATTCCCCGGTTACCGATTTTTGGCTTGGCTGACTTCCCTTCTGGTTCCTATTCCTATATTCTGTATGACGTACTCTCTCTGGTTATGACCTTTGGCTTTCCTCTATATTACTACTCTATATAGTATTTTCCTTGTCTGTACCGTTTCCAGGAAACCCTGTCATCTGTATACAACAAAAAACTCTGTACGGCTTCAAGGTAATACTTTCCTTTAGGTTAGATCCGGCTATCCTAAAGACCGGCCTTTCAGTGCAGGGAATCTTTGGTATTGCCGTACAGAGGTCTTTTGTTAACCCTGTGTTGCTTTCATCTGTCCTTGCCGTTTACAGTACATCTCTGCCCATAGGGGCTTCTCTCAGGAACCTGGCCCTCACCTTGCTGCGAGTTATATTCTTAGGGATATATATACAGACCGACCACTTCCAAGGATTGGAGGGCAAGGATAGGGTGGTGCGTGCCTGGTGGTACCGCCACCGTAACATATTGTAGTCAAACAATTGAGCCGACTCCTCCGTGTGTGATAGTGAGGCTACGGCACGAGTAGCTGTGGACATGGAGGCTGCATTAGATGCTTTGGCAGTGGAGGTGGACTGTAAAGCACTACAAGCCTGGCTGGCAGAGGACTCGGAGGATGAGGATGGCCTGGTTAGCCAATCCACCAAATCCTCTGTATGTTGCTGCTGCTTAAGATGGCCAGCACCAGTTAGAAAGGACAAGTGTGCCCCTGCAGAGGATGCACGTCGACCAGAGGCACAGCCTCCCAACACAACTGGGCTGCTTGCCCTTTTATCTGTGTCTGGGAGCGTCTGCCTGTCCTTTTTGGTCTTTCTGACATGGTGAGTGATATATAGATTAAATATATACAGAACTCATTCAACTCTGGTATAAAGATTTCCAGAACTCTGGTATAACTCAATGAGTCACCCTGATAGCTGGCAGCCAGTGACCAGACACAGATTACCTCAATTCCCAAATATTTTGTAGAAATTACTGACCTCCAAAATAGTTGCTGGGAGTGAGAACACACAGATTAGAACAATTCCCAGATATTTTGTAGAAATGAGATCCCCCCCCCCCAGTAGCTGTTGGTAGACTGGCAGTGAGAACACACTAACACAAGAACAATCTCCTCTCAAATCTCCTCTCAAACACGTGCTGAAGCGCTGTGTGAAGCCTTATATAGTGTGCTGCGGGACTTAGCTCTGTGAGCCTATGATTGGGCAAAATGTGCCCAATCAGGACTCTGAGCCGTGATTGACATAGTCTTGAACCTGTCTTGCATCTGAACTGTGGTCAGGTGCAAGGCTGTAGCCAATTACAAGCTTCAGGCCAGTGGAAAAGTGTATTTTGGGCGAACATGCGGAAATGTTCGTAGTTTGCGAACAGGCGATGTTGAATCGAACTCCGAACCAAACAGCTCCTCCCTAATCAGAACCAGAGTCCATAGGGGCCTCGTGGCTATCATCATCACAATCCGAATTACCCCCCTCAGGAAAATGAAGAAGAGTAGCCGGGAGCAGTACGGAACATTGCAGGCGCAGGTACCTTGCGTAGGACAAATGTTTGGGCTGGGTTTGTTGGAGGATGGCAGAAATGTCATGCGGTGCCAATACTTGGAATGGTCCGTCCCAGCTCGGTGCTGCCCACATCTTTCTTTTTATTATCGTAATCCATACATAATCAGCAGACAACACCAGACTGTTGTAACTAATATCTTGAGCTGTTAGAGAATTCGGGGGACAAAACATTTCAGATATTAGTAACTTTATCATGTACATAGCTAGGTCACACTCTGTGGGGTGGTCAGGAACTAGAAAATCCTATACAAAATACACATTTCTCCTTAAAAATAACAACCTGCAATCTTCTGATACAGACAGTTTGCATACTATCCATTTTAAACCAAAATAAGGGGCACCGATAAGCTATTGCAGGAGGTAAAAATACCTCGCTCTACCCAAAATTGCATAGAGTTGTACATTACTTGTTTTTAATTTTTTTTTCTTTCCCTACAGGGTTAACACATCTGCATATTCATCGAAAAAAGGGGAATCAATTTAACCTTTCTAGTTTCACTTTCTGGTCTACGTCCTGCTTCCCTTTTTACCACATAAAAAAACATAAAACAATATAATACAGGATATTTTAAAGCTCACCTTTTTTTCCTTTTCTGAACACTTTATTTGCGACTTATATTAGCTAACTTGTATTCATCCCTGAACCGTCAGGGAGGACGGTTTTAAACATCTACAGATCTCTATCAGGCTCCGTAGCACTCTGTCATGCAGAGCAATACTGATAGAATGTGTAGCCTCTCGATCCACAGCACATATTTTGCATAAAACAATTTTTTACTAAAATAATAAAAAAAAGTAGGGCGTTAGCAAAAATCCCTCAATTAATATAGACAAACATTTCTATCTACAAGAATAACAATTCCGCATACAGACGTCTTATACTTCACATATGTCATACACTACAACAGTAAACAACGCAGAGGGGACAAGTGGATTCTCTGGGCAAGCACCTAACAAGGGAATCATGTCACAAACAAAGCAGGTGTCATGTCTCATTTGTCTAGTTATGGTTGCCATGAATGCAGGCCCTTGGTCACTCTGTATCACGTCAGGAACGCCAAATCTGCAGATAATTTCTGTTAGTAATTTCTTTGCCGTAGTTTTGCCGTAGTTTTGGCAGTCATGTTAGTTACTGGGTAGGCCTCGGGTCATCCTGAAAACATTTAGAAATGCAATAGGATGTTTTGGATGGCGCTCTGAATAAAAATAGGATCGCTACTAGTTCTTTCAGAGTATGGTGTTCCCTTCACCACAAGAAATGAATCAGAAAAAAAGGGATAAAAAAGATTAGCGCTCCTCTTAGAACATTAAGTTCAGTACATATAAAAAAAAAAAAAGGAGAAACCTTTTAGACAGGTGACATTTGTATACCTTTTCAGAGTAATAGGTGGATGTTATATAATAGAACAGTAATTCATCATATCTCCATATTCACAGGTTTCAACACCACAGGTAAGCGCAGAGGAATTGTCTTGAGTGTACCTCAAAAGGAGAAAATACAATACATAGTATGATATCGTTAACAAATATTGAAAAATATTTGGACAGGTGGATATACACTCACGCTTTACGAGAGCTGCAAGCCCTCATATGATCGCTTCTCAGGTTATTCAAAGGCTGACCTGACTGCCCATAGATTCCTGGTTCCTTTGATGGTCTTTTAGGAATAATCAAATTAAAGTATGAAACTTCACACAAACCGTGGAAAGTTTTAAAAGATATTTATTTTCCCAGCATGGAAAAAATAGAGTGGCTAGACGCGTTTCGCGCAAAGCGCTTCCTCAGTAGCATAAGATAAAAGATATACAATGCATATAATGACAAAACATATATATAGGCAACCTTTAATTGATTTGAATCCTTCATATCGCCCCTTACTTCCGGTTTCAGTCCATTTAGCTCCACTTCCGGATTTTATCATTCCGGCTGCAGCCCCAGCTTAGCTCCTCTTCCGGTTTGCACACACTTCAATACACTGTGCTAACTCAGCTCCATTTCCGGATTTGCAAAAGGCTGCAGTTACATCTCAGCTCTACTTCCGGATTTTTTCATTCCAGCTGCAGCCCCAGCTCAGCTCCACTTCCGGTTTGCACACACTTCAATACACTGTGCTGACTCAGCTCCATTTCCGGATTTGCAAAAGGCTGCAGTTACATCTTAGTTCCACTTCCGGATCCTCTTCAGTGGTTTGCGGGGAATTTTACTTTAACTTTTACTGTATAGATATATACAATTCTAAAAGGCAGACTCCTCCATTAGTGTCCCAATTTTCATTGTATATACCAATAGTCCACAATGGAGTGTTCAACACAGCGGGAAAGAAGGAAGAACGATCCCCAAGAAAAAAAAAAAAAACACAAAAAAAAAAAAACAGTTTAAAAAATAGCAAAAATATGCTTTAAACTTAAAATACAGAGAATAAAATTCTATAAGAATGACTCGCTATATAAACGTCATTCAATAAAAGGCTAAAAAAGTTCATAAAAAATGGCAAATCTCAAAATCTTTATTAAGACCTTTCGGGATAAGCATATCAAAGCGGAAAATAAGTCTAATTTCTTCCTGATTTATTTTCTTTATGAAATCCTCCCCTCTCCAGTCCCTTTGAACTCTGCGTAAGGCAAAAAATTGGAGGCCTTCCAATAAGCTATTGTGTGTAGATAAAAAAAGTGAGGACACCGAATGTTTTTCAAAACCCCGTTGAATATTTCTTATATGTTCCAGTATCCTAACATATAATGGCCTTGTGGTCCTACCAATATAGATTTTCTTACACGGACAGACGAGGGCATAAATAATATTACTCGAATGGCAGGAAACAATCTGTTTAATCTTATATTTGTCCTTACATTCGAAAATGGGGATAAATCTCTTCCCCAATTTTAGTTTCTTACATGCTAAGCAGGAACCACACCGGTAAAAGCCTTCTTTGATCTGCATCACCTCAAAACCCCTTGTAGCGTCTCTATTTGGGCAGGTATTGCTTCTAATAATTTGTTGTTTGACTGTTCGAGCCCCTCTATTAATAATCTTTGGTCTGTCTTCCAAAATTGTCTGGAGCATTGGGTCTCTCTTAAGAATATGCCAGTATTTTTTAATTGATGCATTAATAGCTCGAGTCTGACTATTAAAATCATAAATAAGTGGAACAGTAGAATCAAAACAATTTTTTCTTTTTTCTTTTTTTTGCCTGTACTGAATTAGAGTTTTTCTATCCTTTCCTTGAACATTCTTCAACGTATCAAATAAAACCTCCTCCTTATATCCTTTTTGTCGAAAATCATCCAGCATTTTATGTGCTTGGACTTCAAAGACCTTTTCTTCTGTACAATTTCTCCTCAATCTTGTAAATTGGCTCTTTGGAACACTTCTAAGCCATGCCGCAGCTTGACAACTCTTAGAATCAATATAATTGTTTACATCCACTGGTTTGAAGTAAGTTTTTGATTTTAAAATGCCTTCTTCAACATACAACCTGAGATCAAGAAAATGGATCTCGTCCTTACTGAACTGGAGGTCCAACTTAATTCCCCAACTATTCTGATTCAGTCTATCATGGAAGTCCTTTAGGCTTCTTTCGTCTCCCCTCCAGATAAAAAACAGATCGTCTATATATCTTCTATAGAGAACCAAGTCTCGCGCCCAGCCACACAAACCCCCGGCCCACTGAGATTCCCAGTGAGCCATAAAGAGGTTAGCATAGCTGAGCGCGAAACGGGTTCCCATAGCCGTACCCGTACACTGCAAGTAAAATTGATTATTAAAAGAGAAGTAATTATTCTGGAGGATAAACCGAATTCCTTCCAAAATGAATTCTGACTGTCCCTCAGGGTATAGTTGATATTTATTTAGATGGTAAAGCACTGCATCACAGCCCCTATCATGTGGGATGATACTATATAGTGACTGTACGTCACATGTCACCAATAGATAATCCGATTCCCACTGGAAGCCATCCAGAATTTGCAACAAATTCATAGTATTCCTTAAATAAGAGGTGGTTAATTTAACCATTGGTTGCAGGAGAATGTCCAGATATTCCGATAAATAACTTGTGACTGACTGAATACCAGAAATTATGGGTCTGCCCGGAGGTTGAACTGGGTCTTTATGCATTTTAGGAAGAAGATAAAAAACTGGGATTTTAGGGTGAGGTGGATTAAGATATTTCAATTCATGTTCATTCAAAATCCCTGCATCACTTCCTTTAGAAAGTAGGTTTGATAGTTCTATTCTTACAGCTTGAGTGGGATTAGACGGCAAAGGCCGATATGTAATCCCATCATTTAATTGTCGTGAGGCTTCTTGGTTGTAAGCTTCTTTATTCATCACCACTATGCCGCCCCCCTTGTCTGCGGGTTTAATTATGATACCCGAATCATTCTTAAGAGATATGTTAGGATACTGGAACATATAAGAAATATTCAACGGGGTTTTGAAAAACATTCGGTGTCCTCACATTTTTTATCTACACACAATAGCTTATTGGTAGGCCTCCAATTTTTTGCCTTACGCAGAGTTGAAAGGGACTGGAGAGGGGAGGATTTCATAAAGAAAATAAATCAGGAAGAAATGAGACTTATTTTCCGCTTTGATACGCTTATCCCGAAAGGTCTTAATAAAGATTTTGAGATTTGCCATTTTTTATGAACTTTTTTAGCCTTTTATTGAATGACGTTTATATAGCGAGTCATTCTTATAGAATTGTATTCTCTGTATTTTAACTTTAAAGCATATTTTTGCTATTTTTTAAACTGTTGTTTTTTTGTTTTTTGTTTTTTTTGGTTTTTGTGTTTTGTTTTTTTTCTTGGGGATCGTTCTTCCTTCTTTCCCGCTGTGTTGAACGCTCCATTGTGGACTATTGGTATATACAATGAAAAGTGGGACACTAATGGAGGAGTCTGCCTTTTAGAATTGTATATATCTATACAGTAAAAGTTAAAGTAAAATTCCCCGCAAACCACTGAAGAGGATCCGGAAGTGGAGCTAAGATGTAACTGCAGCCTTTTGCAAATCCGGAAATGGAGCTGAGTCAGCACAGTGTATTGAAGTGTGTGCAAACCGGAAGTGGAGCTGAGCTGGGGCTGCAGCCGGAATGATAAAATCCGGAAGTGGAGCTGAGATGTAACTGCAGCCGTTTGAAAATCCGGAAATGGAGCTGAGATAGCACAGTGTATTGAAGTGTGTGCAAACCGGAAGTGGAGCTGAGCTGGGGCTGCAGCTGGAATGAAAAAATCCGGAAGTAGAGCTGAGATGTAACTGCAGCCATTTGCAAATCCGGAAATGGAGCTGAGTTAGCACAGTGTAATGAAGTGTGTGCAAACCGGAAGTGGAGCTAAGCTGGGGCTGCAGCCGGAATGATAAAATCCGGAAGTGGAGCTAAATAGACTGAAACCGGAAGTAAGGGGCGATATGAAGGATTCAAATCAATTAAAGGTTGCCTATATACAGTTGTGTTCAAAATTATTCAACCCCCACTGAAATTGAGTGTTTTGGCCAGTTTGACATTGATTTTGATCATTCAGTCATCTTGCTTACAATTAAATCAAAGAGGCACGTGTAGGTCAGACAAATATAACATAACATTTATAATGAAATAACCACAAATGTCTTTTCTGTGCTCACATCATTATCCGTTTTATTCAACCCCCAAGTGACATTCAATCTTAGTACTTAGAACAACATCCTTTTACAGTTATAACAGCTTTTAAACGTGAAGCATAGCTTGACACAAGTGTCTTGCAGCGATCTACGGGTATCTTCGCCCATTCGTCATGGGCAAAAGCCTCGAGTTCAGTCACATTCTTAGGCTTGCGCACTGCAACTGCTTTCTTTAAGTCCCACCAGAGGTTCTCAATCGGATTTAAGTCAAGTGACTGTGATGGCCACTGCAAAATGTTCCAGCCTTTAATCTGCAACCATGCTCTAGTGGACTTGGAGGTATGCTTGGGATCATTGTCCTGTTGAAAGGTCCAACTTCTCCCAAGCCTCAGGTTTGTGACAGACTGCATCACATTGTCATCCAATATCTCCTGGTACTGAAGAGAATTCATGGTACCTTGCACACGCTGAAGCTTCCCTGTACCTGCAGAAGCAAAACAGCCCCAAAGCATGATTGACCCCACGCCATGCTTCACAGTAGGCAAGGTGTTCTTTTCT
The DNA here is from genome assembly GCA_009667805.1 of Leptobrachium leishanense. Classification (NCBI taxonomy): domain Eukaryota; kingdom Metazoa; phylum Chordata; class Amphibia; order Anura; family Megophryidae; genus Leptobrachium; species Leptobrachium leishanense. The sequence goes on along the minus strand of CM019064.1, from coordinate 455,977,487 downwards.
TCATAGGCCTTGTTCTTCCTCCTCCAAACATAGCGTTGATCCATGGGCCCAAACAGTTCTAATTTTGTTTCATCAGTCCACAGAACACTATCCCAGAACTTCTGTGGTTTGTCCACATGACTTTTGGCATACTGCAGTCGACTCTTCTTATTCTTTGGAGACAGCAAGGGGGTGCGCCTGGGAGTTCTGGCATATTGGCCTTCATTACGCAGTGTGCGCCGTATTGTCTGAGCTGAAACTTCAGTACCCACATCTGACAAATCTTTTCTCAGTTCCTCAGCAGTCACATGGGGACTTTTCTCCACTCTACGCTTCAGGTAGCGCACAGCAGTCAAAGTCAGCATCTTCTTTCTGCCACGACCAAGTAGCGTTTCAACAGTGCCCTTTGCCTTGAATTTGTGAATGATGCTTCCTATGGTCTCTCTTGGTATGTTTAACATCTTTGCAATCTTCTTATAGCCATTGCCCTTCCTGTGAAGAGTAATCACCTCTTCTCTTGTCTTCCTGGACCATTCTCTTGACTTCACCATGTTTGTAACCACACCAGTAAATGTCTAGAAGGAGCTGAGTATCACAGTCATTTTAAAGCTGCCTAATTGGTGCTTATTATGCTTTATTGCTGCTCCGTGACATCCACAGGTGTTTTCGATACCTGATTGAAAACACTTGAATGAACCTCTGTTCTTCAGAGTGGTAGTCTTTAAGGGGTTGAATAATTGTGTCAATGAAGAAGTCACAAAAGAAACATTTACTACTGTATTACAAAACCAATTGATGTCATTTTAGTTGCATATGGTTCTTTAACCCCTTCCCGACCGCGGACGTACCATGTACGTCATTGCAGCGGGTCTCTCTTAGACCCGCTGACGTACATGGTACGTCCTGCCGTTTTTGAGCTGCTGGAAGCGATTGGATCGCTTCCAGCAGCTCAAACGCCATTGCAGGATGCCTGGGAGTCCAGGCATCCGTGCAATGGCCGTTAGAAGTGCCGGGCACCATGTGATCGCTCCCCGGGAGCGATCTACATCCGGTTGCACCGGAGAGGTGCCCGGCACTTCTACAGAGCGCTGGAAGCGATCGGATCGCTTCCAGCTGCTCTGAGCATATTACAAGGATGCCTCGACATCGAGGCATCCTTGTAATATACTTACCTGCCGCCGGTCCGTCCGTGATCGCTCCCCCCGAGCGATCACTTCCGGTAGCGGCAGGAAGTACTGAGTGCCACGAGGTATCGTGGCACTCAGTACAAAATCGATCACTTCAGTGATCAGGTGCTCTGCTGGGTGCCTCGAGGGATCAAGGCACCCAGCAGAGAAAAAAAAAGTGTAAAAAAAAGTAAAAAAAAAGTAAAAAAAAGTGTGTAAAAAAAGTGTAAAAAAAGAAAAATAAATAAAATAAACTGACAGTTAGGGGTAGGGTTAGGGTTAGGGTTAGGGGTAGGGTTAGGGGTAGGGGTAGGGTTAGGGTTAGGGGTAGGGTTAGGGTTAGGGGTAGGGTTAGGGGTAGGGTTAGGGTTAGGGGTAGGGGTAGGGGTAGGGTTAGGGTAGGGTTAGGGGTAGGGTTAGGGTTAGGGTAGGGTTAGGGGTAGGGTTAGGGTTAGGGGTAGGGGTAGGGGGTAGGGTTAGGGGTAGGGGTAGGGGTAGGGTTAGGGTTAGGGGTAGGGTTAGGGGTAGGGTTAGGGGTAGGGGTAGGGTTAGGGGTAGGGTTAGGGGTAGGGTTAGGGTTAGGGTTCTAAGGGCAGGGTCAGGGGTAGGGTTAGGGTTCTAAGGGCAGGGTCATCTTGGGGCTGAGTGGGATGTTCCTAGCCTGCCTCATCAGAGAGGCAGGCTAGCAACATCCAATCAGAAGAAGTTAGAAAAAATCAAAATAAAATTTCTAATTTGTCAGGTCAGGCCAATATTTTGTAAATATTGGCTCTGACCTCTGTGATTCTCCCTCCCTCTCCTCACTTGTGTTTTGGTGAGCGAGAGAGAGAGATCAGATTTGACAGGTTAGAGATTTTAGTGAGATTTAGTGAGATTAGAAAAATTGAGGCAGATTTAGAGAGATTTTAGGGAGATTTAGAAGAATTGAGGCAGGTTTAGAGGGATTTAGAGAGATTTAGGTGTTTATTTGTATTTTCTTGTGAAACCCAACGGTTCTTCTAAGAACCAACAATCCGCTTATATATATATATAATTATAAATTTTTATAATCTATTATATATAATGTCTGAGAGGGTGTACAGCGCCGAGGAGGCATATGCCATCCTGGCGTCAGAATCTGAGGCATCTGCGTCAGACTCAGACCCTCATTTCGACCCCGCTAACTGCTCAGAGGCGTCGCTAGATACATTATCTATGCTGGCTGATGTATCTAGTGATGTTTCTGATGCAGATCCTGGGTCACCACCTGCCAGCAGGAGACGCACAGCTCATCGCCAGAGGCCAGATATCCCTCCTTTCACGGCAAATCCTGGCATCAATATTGATGTTGCAGGATTTACCGCCACACAGTTTTTGCAGGTGTGTTTATGGGGGATGATTTGTTGGGCCACATCGTGGCCCAATCAAATCTGTATGCCCATCAGCATTGTGCTGCGAAGCCAGACTCCTACTTGGCAAGGCAGCAATGGACCCCGCTAGATGTGCCAGAATTTCTGAAATTCTGGGCACTTACTATGCTGAGGGCATCATAAAGAAGCCCTCAATTCGCTCCTGCTGGAGCAGTAGCCCCATCTGCTCTACCCCCATTTACCTCCAATCAATGTCACGTAGAAGGTATGAAAACATTTTGCGTTTCATGCACTTCAGTGACAACAGCCTGTGCTCCCCTAGAGAGCATCCCCAGTTTGACAGGCACCAGACTTTTACATTTTATTCGTACATTTTTATGTTCTACAATTGGTGCTGTATTTTGCCAAAATCTTTGCACACCTATGCATGGGGGGCATGGGTGTACTCAGGAGATCTTGCAGAAAACAACCTGGAGAGTTTTCATGCAGTAACAAACAACAGTGTCTGCTAAGGCTAGGGTCAGACGAGCGTGATTTCTACGGACTGTACGTCCGTGCAGTACGGACATCGTCAGTACGGAAGACGCAGTAGTGGTCACACAGTCCGTTTTTTCACTGACATTTATTTTTTGACAGATGTAGGAGGGACAATAAATTCAATTGCAAAACCATTTTGTCCGTGAAAAATGCAGGACGTATAAATGCAGTCCGTCTGACCACGTTCCATCACTCACACACAAAGCTATGCAGACGTTGCGGACGCAGCGCACTTTGTGCGGCCGTTCTAGCGGTTCTACGTTCTTGCCTGCCTTGCGTCCGTGGGCCGCGGCCGTTGTGCGTCCGCAGTTCAGTGCGGACGTACTTCGTGTGTCGGGCTCCATTGGACTTTATGTCATGCTATCACGGACGTACTTTTAGGCGCGATCACGGACGTGAACACTACGCTCGTCTGACCCTAGCCTAAATCACAGTCCAAAACTACTGTGGGCTAAAAATCTGAAATTTGAAAAATTACCGCCACACACCTTGTTGCCAAATGTTTTGGGCTAAAACCGTTGCATCCATGGCATCAAAGCACTCCATATGCAATACCTTGGGGTGTCAACATAACAAATATAAACAATTTTCTGGCAATAATTCAAACTGGGGTATGCGGTAGACCCAAAACCAAAGATAGGCCTAGCTGAAGAAATAATCTCAATTTCAACTCTAATGACAAAGTCATAAAAATTGTATTTGAACCTTCCCAAAATCCTGGCAAACCTAGGCATGGGGGGCATGGGTGTACTCAGGAGATCTTGCAGAAAACAACCTGGAGAGTTTTCATGCAGTAACAAACAACAGTGTCTGCTAAATCACAGTCCAAAACTACTGTGGGCGTAAAAAATCTGAAAATTGAAAAATTACCGCCACACACCTTCTCAAATGTTTTGGGCTAAAACCGTTGCATCCATGGCATCAAAGCACTCCATATGCAATACCTTGGGGTGTCAACATAACAAATATAAACAATTTTCTGGCAATAATTCAAACTGGGGTATGCGGTAGACCCAAAACCAAAGCTAGGCCTAGCTGAAGAAATAATCTCAATTTCAACTCCAATGACAAAGTCATAAAAATTGTATTTGAACCTTCCCAAAATCCTGGCAAACCTATGCATGGGGGGCATGGGTGTACTCAGGAGACCTTGCAGAAAACAACCTGGAGAGTTTTCATGCAGTAAAAAACAACAGTGTCTCCTAAATCACAGTCCAAAACTGATGTGGGTGTGAAAATGAAAAATGACCACCAAACAGTATCTAATTTGTTTGGAGCAAACGGATGCATCCATAGCATAAAAACACTCCATTTACAATACTTTGGGGTGTTAGCTTACCAAATATATGCACGTTCATAAAACTGGGGTATGTAAAAAGGCCCCTAAAAAGAAGATAAGCAAAGAAGATACTGTATGTCAAATTAGAAAATTGACAAGCACATGTCAAAGATTGGCGTAGCACCCCAAAAACAACAGAACAAATCTATATATGGGTGGTATCAATTTACTCAGAAGATGTTGCTGAACATATTTTGGGGTGTTTTTTGGCAGTAACCCATAACTGGATTTGACAATTCATGCCTAAAGTACAATGTGTGTGAAAAATAACACAAAAAGTGACTACCTGAAAGTTTGACAAAGAGCTAGTGCATGGAAAGTGTTAAAATACAACTCTTTGAAGCACCCTAGGGTGTGCCCTTTCTAAAAATATATGGTTTGATGGGGGTAAATTACTTTGGCCGGCTTCAAAAATGTCCCAAATAGGACATGGGTGCATGATGACGAAATGTGAAAATTCCAAGTTGGAAAACTGAAATGCGCACCCCCCAAATAAGGCCTTTTAGCCCCCAAATGACCCGACATACCTATACATGGGTGGTATCAATTTACTCAGAAGATGTTGCTGAACATATTTTGGGGTGTTTTTTGGCAGTAACCCATAACTGGATTTGACAATTCATGCCTAAAGTACAATGTGTGTGAAAAAATAACACAAAAAGTGACTACCTGAAAGTTTGACAAAGAGCTAGTGCATGGAAAGTGTTAAAATACAACTCTTTGAAGCACCCTAGAGTGTGCCCTTTCTAAAAATATATGGTTTGATGGGGGTAAATTACTTTGGCCGGCTTCAAAAATGTCCCAAATAGGACATGGGTGCATGATGACGAAATGTGAAAATTCCAAGTTGGAAAACTGAAATGTGCACCCCCCAAATAAGGCCTTTTAGCCCCCAAATGACCCGACATACCTATATATGGGTGGTATCAATTTACTCAGAAGATGTTGCTGAACATATTTTGGGGTGTTTTTTGGCAGTAACCCATAACTGGATTTGACAATTCATGCCTAAAGTACAATGTGTGTGAAAAAATAACACAAAAAGTGACTACCTGAAAGTTTGACAAAGAGCTAGTGCATGGAAAGTGTTAAAATACAACTCTTTGAAGCACCCTAGGGTGTGCCCTTTCTAAAAATATATGGTTTGATGGGGGTAAATTACTTTGGCCGGCTTCAAAAATGTCCCAAATAGGACATGGGTGCATGATGACGAAATGTGAAAATTCCAAGTTGGAAAACTGAAATGCGCACCCCCCAAATAAGGCCTTTTAGCCCCCAAATGACCCGACATACCTATACATGGGTGGTATCAATTTACTCAGAAGATGTTGCTGAACATATTTTGGGGTGTTTTTTGGCAGTAACCCATAACTGGATTTGACAATTCATGCCTAAAGTACAATGTGTGTGAAAAAAAAACACAAAAAGTGACTACCTGAAAGATTGACAAAGAGCTAGTGCATGGAAAGTGTTAAAATACAACTCTTTGAAGCACCCTAGGGTGTGCCCTTTCTAAAAATATATGGTTTGATGGGGGTAAATTACTTTGGCCGGCTTCAAAAATGTCCCAAATAGGACATGGGTGCATGATGACGAAATGTGAAAATTCCAAGTTGGAAAACTGAAATGCGCACCCCCCAAATAAGGCCTTTTAGCCCCCAAATGACCCGACATACCTATACTTGGGTGGTATCAATTTACTCAGACGATGTTGCTGAACATATTTTGGGGTTCTTTTTGGCAGTAAACCTTAAAGTTCACAGTACATGTATTCTTAAATTGCGTTAAAAAAAAAAAAAATCACCAAAATTTTTTTTTTTTCAAACTTTGGCATAGATTTGTGGTAAAATGGTTTGCATGGAAAGAGTCAAAATACCCCAAGTTTAATACCTTGATTTGTGTACTTTTAAAAAAATATGTATATGTGGAGGGTTATTCAGGAATTAGTGACAGATATCAGTGTTACAATGTCACTATCACTAGTTTTGAAAATAAACTCTTTGGAAATGGCAAAGTGCTACTTGCACTTATTGTTGCATAAAATAAGGAAAAAAGCGAGGAATATGTAAAACATGGGTATTGCTAAACTCAGTACTAAATTTAGAAACTACTAAGGAATAAAATTTTTTTGACGGTTGTTGATACATAAGAAATTTTGGGGGTCAAAGTTCGAAAAAGTGGTGTTTTTTCAATTTTTGTGTCATATTTCACAATATTTTTTATTAGTAAATTATATGAAATGATGAAAAAAAATGGTATCTTTATAAAGTCCATTTAGTGACGAGAAAAACAGTGTAAAATATGTGTGGGTTACATAAACGAGTAAGAGGAAAATTTGACGTAAACACTAAGAGCGCAGAAACATAAAAACAGCTGCGGTCACGAACGGACGGATTTGTGTAAAACCGCCTGGTCACTAAGGGGTTAAAAAGTCCTTGTAGGATTTCATTCTGAATACAATTACAAATGTACACTAAATTCCCTAAAACCCTTTACAGCATTGGGGGTTGAATAATTTTGAACACAACTGTATATGTTTTGTCATTATATGCATTGTATATCTTTTATCTTATGCTACTGAGGAAGCGCTTTGCGCGAAACGCGTCTAGCCACTCTATTTTTTCCATGCTGGGAAAATAAATATCTTTTAAAACTTTCCACGGTTTGTGTGAAGTTTCATACTTTAATTTGATTATTCCTAAAAGACCATCAAAGGAACCAGGAATCTATGGGCAGTCAGGTCAGCCTTTGAATAACCTGAGAAGCGATCATATGAGGGCTTGCAGCTCTCGTAAGCGTGAGTGTATATCCACCTGTCCAAATATTTTTTAATATTTGTTAACGATATCATACTATGTATTGTATTTTCTCCTTTTGAGGTACACTCAAGACAATTCCTCTGCGCTTACCTGTGGTGTTGAAACCTGTGAATATGGAGATATGATGAATTACTGTTCTATTATATAACATCCACCTATTACTCTGAAAAGGTATACAAATGTCACCTGTCTAAAAGGTTTCTCCTTTTTTTTAATTTTTTTTTTATATGTACTGAACTTAATGTTCTAAGAGGAGCGCTGTTCTTTTTTATCCCTTTTTTTCTGATTCATCCTGAAAACATGTCTATGAGGACGAGAGCATATTCATATCTTCCACTCTTAGGCATCTGAATATGATCTATTTGGACCCTTTGGAACGGATATGCTGGTCTAGCCAGGTGTTGTGTCAGGGACTTTCACTGGTCTACCAGGGTTACATTTAGCGCAGATAACACAGGATTTGCAGTATGAGGCTGTGAGATTGGAAATGCCTGGGGCATAGTAGGGTTTGCCAATAAGTGCATTCATCAATGTTTTTGAGAGGTGTGAGTGCCCATGTGCCCATTGTACCACAGCCGGGTAGAGAGCCTTAGGAAGGCACACCTTATTTCTCATGCAGAGGAGTCTGTGTATGCGTGTGGCCCCCCTTTTCTCCCATTCTCTCTTTTTCACTGTTTGATAGAACTACAAATAACACAGTTGCAGGGCTCTGAGACAGGAGTCTGTACTAGCAGTGGGACTAGCTGCTCGAGTTCCTTTTCCTGTGTCTGTGTGGCTGCCTGCTTTGCTGCCTGGTCTGCTAAATGGAATCATGGAATCATGTCACAAACAAGCAGGTGTCCTGTCTCATCTGTCTACTTTGCTTTTGGATAATACTAAAACTTTCCTAAATACCACATTCTTTGCTTACCGTGCTTTACATCTCTGACCTTCACTAGATTTTGTGACCTCATTCACATCACATTCTGCACACACACACTATTCACATACATGTCCTTCTTATTGCTCTCTACTGGAAAGCAACCTGTATTGCCATCTCTAGGATAGGCTTTTCTAACTCTTTTGGCCTCATCCTATACCATCATGTCTCCGATTCCTCTTCCAAACAACAATCTTTAAAACTTTTTCAAAACTCTGCTCTATTTCTTCATTCATTTGTCTACATGCCATTTTCCTTTCACCATGTCTCTCTATACACTTTCCTAACCTCTTCTCACATTGACTCATAAATTATCATCTGCATCCTATAGATTATCAGATTCTGGTTTAAATAACTTTCATCCCACTTATAAAAATTAATCAGATTTTGTAACCATTTACACGAGTCGGAACAGGCGTCCCTGTCCAACTGCCGATTAAATTTATACCTTTTTCGTCTCGTACTTTATATACATACACATATACATCCATATATACAAATACACACACTATATACACATATATATATTTCATTTATAGTAGTTGCTTGGTCAGCCATCATCTTGGTGGAAAGGGTAGGTGGTGTCGGTTTGGTGGGGTGGGAAGGTAATGAGGTCTTGGTTCTGGGGTGGGAAGGTCGTAAGGTCTTGGTTATGGGGTGGGAAGGTTGTGAGGGTCGTGGGTTTGGTACGGGCAACCAGGTATGGAACGTCAGGGACTCATCTGTACGATTTACAGAGTCATATGAATGGCTGGACAATGATAATTGACCTGAGTCACTGGTCCGGTCTACCGTCTGTAAGGAGGTATCCAGATTGGGCAGGTGGGGCATAATAGGGGATATGGTCAGTACCTGGCTCGTGGCTGTTGATGAGGGTACGACAGGACAAGGGGTGTAGTACAACCCATCGATACATAAGACAGGGTAGAGACTTGTTGGCTGTTTTTGGGCAGTTGTCATTTGGTTTACTATTTTCCTTTTTGATATTTCACTATAAGAAGGGGGTTCGGATTTTGGGGCAAGGTAATAGTGATAATTAGTCTTTCCTTTCCTATTTTCCTCTGTTTCTATCCACCCTTCTTTCTCAATCTGCTTTGCAACCTTATACCATGCTTGTGCTACATTCCATATTCCATTATCGGTCAACATCCCTTTTTTATTCAATAGACTTCACCATTCCTCTGCTTGTAGTCTGGGACTATGTAAGCCACAGACTCTACTGAGAAGTTTAATTCTTTTTCCCTGCTCTCCAACCAACTTGTATGGAGTCATCCATCCCGCATGGTTACTCTGTTCATTACCCATTCCTGATTGTTAGTTATTTTCCTGATCAATTCAAGCAATTCACGTAGTTTATCAACAGTCAGAAATGAGGATAGACCTTTACCTATCGTGTTTTACTACCAAATATACCTGTTACCGCTAGACCACGACCCTATCGTGTCTTACTACCAGATATACTAGTTACCACTAAACTACGACAATAAAGAGTCTCGTCCTCCCCTATATTCCAAATATAGTACCCTGCTAGCAGGTGTAGCTAGCACCTGCTTACCGCAGCATATATACAGTTGTGTTCAAAATTATTCAACCCCCAATGCTGTAAAGGGTTTTAGGGAATTTAGTGTACATTTGTAATTTGTATTCAGAATGAAATCCTACAAGGACTTTTTAAAGAACCATATTCAACTAAAATGACATCAATTGGTTTTGTAATACAGTAGTAAATGTTTCTTTTGTGAATTCTTCATTGACACAATTATTCAATCCCTTAAAGACTACCACTCTGAAGAACAGAGGTTCATTCAAGTGTTTTCAATCAGGTATTGAAAACACCTGTGGATGTCACGGAGCAGCAATAAAGCATAATAAGCACCAATTAGGCAGCTTAAAATGACTGTGATACTCAGCTCCTTCTAGACATTTACTGGTTGGGTACAAACATGGTGAAGTCAAGAGAATGGTCCAGGAAGACAAGAGAAGAGGTGATTACTCTTCGCACGAAGGGCAATGGCTATAAGAAGATTGCAAAAAAGTTAAACCTACCAAGAGAGACCATAGGATGCATCATTCACAAATTCAAGGCAAAGGGCACTGTTGAAACGCTACCTGGTCTTGGAACTTCAGTTACACTGATGGGAACCATCAAGGGTACTAGTGTCTCTCAGAGACCAAATAATATTTAACTTTTATTGAACATAATTAAAAGGAGATCAAACATATAAACATAAATGGACAGTGCTCACAAGACAACAATAAAACCAAATTCTGCTGAAAGTAATGTAATTGATCAGCAATGAAGACAGTGATCTATAGGAGGTGGTCAATATTATAAGTGACCAGCAATGGTTGCCACAATCTATGATAACAAATAGGAAGTATAAGGTAATAGTTGGCAGTGTGGAGTCATGAAGTGTTAAGAAGTACTTATTGATGACGATGGAAATGATAAGGTTCGGCAAATGAGTAGTCGATATACTAAGTAACCTTCAAGGGTCACCACAAGGCTTGTGGGAAGGTTACAGACACAAAAATCTGTTAATAAGTATGTTGCAGCCGAAAATAGTAACCAGCAATGTGAACTGTTTTTTGACCTTCAAGGGTCATCTGAAGTATAATAGCTTGTTGACGGTATGAGATCACAACATTTTGTAAACAGAAGAATTGTCACAGTGGGCGGTATAAATGCTTGTTAACCATATAAAGTCATATAGTACTACGATTAGAAAGGCACAGATGCCAAATCTGCTGATGAAACTCAATATATTTCAGCAGAGCACAATAGCCAGCAATTTATGCAAAAAATACACAAATGACCTTCAAGGGTCATCTAAAGAGTGACAACCTATTAGCGATGTGAAATCACAGTATATTGCAAAAAATAATAATAAAAAGCAGAAAAACCAAATCTGCCAAAAAGGGTATGTATATAACAACAGAGGCAGTGGTCCACAATGGATGCTATAGAATGACCTTCGAGGGTCATATACAAGATGTAATAGCAATAGTAGGTTAACAGTGTATGATCAAAAAAGCTGCATGTTGAAAGCAGAAGGAACCAAGGCTAGGAAACTCAATTAGAAAAATTGTTAGACTAGAATAGCTCAATACAAACGTGCCCGGGAACTAGCCCAAATGTATATTGTCTTTAGCCACAAGATAGAGCAAAAAATGCGTATAACGGAGTTTCAAGGCGCGTATGTTGAGAAATTGATTCAAGAAGTTCCTGCCTGCGGTGTGCACCCGACGCGCGTTTCGCCAGGAATGGCTCGTCAGGAGTGCTTACGGACTAGGGGGAAGAAAAGGCTATTTAGTTGGTTTCAGTCCCACCCCAATCCGAAATTCAGCCTATGGAATGAAGAATGACCAATGGTCCAATCGGATTGCTTGCCCTAGAGATTGACAGGCAAAAACATCCAATAGAAGTCAGTGTTTGGAAGTGGCTGCCTGTGTGGCTAATAGAGCGATCAGATGTTCGCTTCATCATAAGATGCGTTGAAAAATGCGGTGTTTAGAACCGCTTGCAACACTTTGAGCCCTCAAACAGAAAACCAACTGATATTAAAAGAATGTGGAGATAGCTAGACTCAAGGAAATAATTGATAACGAAATTAGATATGAAAAAGACGATAATGATTCCAAATTGACAAAATTTGGGGCAGCATGAAATTGCACTAATCATAATAATGAGAGGGTTAGCCTCCTGCTTGCACACATTGCCGATTTTATAATTATTGTTAATACTGCAAAATAAGTGCCAACTGGACATATAGACATTACTAGTGAGATTGAACTCACTCATTATTTGGTAAGGCACTTGAATCAAATATGTATATGGATATAGTCTCCAAGGGAGATTAAAAAACATTGGGGCGTATGTGAAAGAGAGGTATGTGGATTTGAGCTGCCACTAAAAACTTTCATATGAGTCCAAAAATAGGATGTATATATATAATAGCGATATTAAATCAAAGCTGGAGATATAAATGATGGTGGTGACTATAAATGGCGATATCATTTTTTTTAAAAATAATATAAATTGTCATGTTAATTACATAAGTAACGTACTGTAAGAAGTATTGATCATATATAATGTTCGCCAATGGCATACACCAGTGATTCGCTATTAATAAGGTAAAAATATTGCCACACAACTGAAACTCATTGTCAAAGGGAACAAAAGACTGGCCATCAATAATACAAATATATATGTTAAGCAGTGAATAACTGGTATAGAGGTGGTCCAATAGACAATTAATTGAGAATGAGGAAAAAAGGGGGGGGGGACTGCAAATTGATAAAAGAGCGTCTATATAGATGAAAAGTAATGAGTTTGATATCGTGATAATCAAATGGAACAGATATATATGGATCGAAATAATAATAAAAAATCCTGGTAATAAATATATGAGAAACAATAAGCTAAAAAACAAAACAAAACAAAGATGTCTGAAAATAATTCAAGATAAACAGTAAATTAAGGAATATATATACATTTGGGAAATAGATAAGGAAATGATAACAATTGGATGGTCAGATAAATGGAGTATAATTAAGTCTTCATTTAAACCATGTGGATACAAAGTTTTGAGTGTGTATATCCAGTATGACTCTCGCTGACATAGATTTTTGTCCAAATTCCTTTTCGTGGTCCACAGGCCATTCCTTCGATGGCTTGAAAAGATAGGCATGAGGGGTCAGAATTATGTTGGTATCGGACATGTCGAGAGACAGAGGTTTCAAGGTTATTGTGAACAGAGTTAATGTGTTGAAGAATACGCCGTTTGAATTGTTGAATGGTTTTACCAACGTATTGTATTCCACATTCACATGTGATGAGATAAACAGTCTCATCACATGTGAATGTGGAATACAATACGTTGGTAAAACCATTCAACAATTCAAACGGCGTATTCTTCAACACATTAACTCTGTTCACAATAACCTTGAAACCTCTGTCTCTCGACATGTCCGATACCAACATAATTCTGACCCCTCATGCCTATCTTTTCAAGCCATCGAAGGAATGGCCTGTGGACCACGAAAAGGAAATTTGGACAAAAATCTATGTCAGCGAGAGTCATACTGGATATACACACTCAAAACTTTGTATCCACATGGTTTAAATGAAGACTTTAATTATACTCCATTTATCTGACCATCCAATTGTTATCATTTCCTTATCTATTTCCCAAATGTATATATATTCCTTAATTTACTGTTTATCTTGAATTATTTTCAGACATCTTTGTTTTGTTTTGTTTTTTAGCTTATTGTTTTTCATATATTTATTACCAGGATTTTTTATTATTATTTCGATCTATATATATCTGTTCCATTTGATTATCACGATATCAAACTCATTACATTACATCTATATAGACGCTCTTTTATCAATTTGCAGTCCCCCCCCCCTTTTTTCCTCATTCTCAATTAATTGTCTATTGGACCACCTCTATACCAGTTATTCACTGCTTAACATATATACTTGTATTATTGATGGCCAGTCTTTTGTTCCCTTTGACAATGAGTTTCAGTTGTGTGGCAATATTTTTACTTTATTAATAGCGAATCACTGGTGTATGCCATTGGCGAACATTATATATGATCAATACTTCTTACAGTACGTTACTTATGTAATTAACATGACAATTTATATTATTTTTAAAAAAATGATATCGCCATTTATAGTCACCATCATCATTTATATCTCCAGCTTTGATTTAATATCGCTATTATATATATACATCCTATTTTTGGACTCATATGAAAGTTTTTAGTGGCAGCTCAAATCCACATACCTCTCTTTCACATACGCCCCAATGTTTTTTAATCTCCCTTGGAGACTATATCCATATACATATTTGATTCAAGTGCCTTACCAAATAATGAGTGAGTTCAATCTCACTAGTAATGTCTATATGTCCAGTTGGCACTTATTTTGCAGTATTAACAATAATTATTAAAATCGGCAATGTGTGCAAGCAGGAGGCTAACCCTCTCATTATTATGATTAGTGCAATTTCATGCTGCCCCAAATTTTGTCAATTTGGAATCATTATCGTCTTTTTCATATCTAATTTCGTTATCAATTATTTCCTTGAGTCTAGCTATCTCCACATTCTTTTAATATCAGTTGGTTTTCTGTTTGAGGGCTCAAAGTGTTGCAAGCGGTTCTAAACACCGCATTTTTCAACGCATCTTATGATGAAGCGAACATCTGATCGCTCTATTAGCCACACAGGCAGCCACTTCCAAACACTGACTTCTATTGGATGTTTTTGCCTGTCAATCTCTAGGGCAAGCAATCCGATTGGACCATTGGTCATTCTTCATTCCATAGGCTGAATTTCGGATTGGGGTGGGACTGAAACCAACTAAATAGCCTTTTCTTCCCCTAGTCCGTAAGCACTCCTGACGAGCCATTCCTGGCGAAACGCGCGTCGGGTGCACACCGCAGGCAGGAACTTCTTGAATCAATTTCTCAACATACGCGCCTTGAAACTCCGTTATACGCATTTTTTGCTCTATCTTGTGGCTAAAGACAATATACATTTGGGCTAGTTCCCGGGCACGTTTGTATTGAGAGCTATTCTAGTCTAACAATTTTTCTAATTGAGTTTCCTAGCTTGGTTCCTTCTGCTTTCAACATGCAGCTTTTTTGATCATACACTGTTAACCTACTATTGCTATTACATCTTGTATATGACCCTCGAAGGTCATTCTATAGCATCCATTGTGGACCACTGCCTCTGTTGTTATATACATACCCTTTTTGGCAGATTTGGTTTTTTCTGCTTTTTTATTATTATTTTTTGCAATATACTGTGATTTCACATCGCTAATAGGTTGTCACTCTTTAGATGACCCTTGAAGGTCATTTGTGTATTTTTTGCATAAATTGCTGGCTATTGTGCTCTGCTGAAATATATTGAGTTTCATCAGCAGATTTGGCATCTGTGCCTTTCTAATCGTAGTACTATATGACTTTATATGGTTAACAAGCATTTATACCGCCCACTGTGACAATTCTTCTGTTTACAAAATGTTGTGATCTCATACCGTCAACAAGCTATTATACTTCAGATGACCCTTGAAGGTCAAAAAACAGTTCACATTGCTGGTTACTATTTTCGGCTGCAACATACTTATTAACAGATTTTTGTGTCTGTAACCTTCCCACAAGCCTTGTGGTGACCCTTGAAGGTTACTTAGTATATCGACTACTCATTTGCCGAACCTTATCATTTCCATCGTCATCAATAAGTACTTCTTAACACTTCATGACTCCACACTGCCAACTATTACCTTATACTTCCTATTTGTTATCATAGATTGTGGCAACCATTGCTGGTCACTTATAATATTGACCACCTCCTATAGATCACTGTCTTCATTGCTGATCAATTACATTACTTTCAGCAGAATTTGGTTTTATTGTTGTCTTGTGAGCACTGTCCATTTATGTTTATATGTTTGATCTCCTTTTAATTATGTTCAATAAAAGTTAAATATTAATTTGGTCTCTGAGAGACACTAGTACCCTGATGGTTCCCATCAGTGTAACTGAAGTTCCTTTGCAATTATAGGGGTAAAACCCTCTGGTCTCTCATCACCATCTGTATCCAGTACTTTTTCTTATTTCTCTGGTATAATAAGTTACGTTCTACCTTTGGTAGTGATTTGGCTACCTGGTCTTGGCAGAAAGAAGATGCTGACTTTGACTGCTGTGCGCTACCTGAAGTGTAGAGTGGAGAAAAGTCCCCGTGTGACTGCTGAGGAACTGAGAAAAGATTTGTCAGATGTGGGTACTGAAGTTTCTGCTCAGACAATACGGCGCACACTGCGTAATGAAGGCCTCCATGCCAGAACTCCCAGGCGTACCCCCTTGCTGTCTCCAAAGAATAAGAAGAGTCGACTGCAGTATGTCAAAAGTCATGTGGACAAACCACAGAAGTTTTGGGATAGTGTTCTGTGGACTGATGAAACAAAATTAGAACTGTTTGGCCCATGGATCAACACTATGTTTGGAGGAGGAAGAACAAGGCCTATGAAGAAAAGAACACCTTGCCTACTGTGAAGCATGGCGGGGGGTCAATCATGCTTTGGGGCTGTTTTGCTTCTGCAGGTACAGGGAAGCTTCAGCGTGTGCAAGGTACCATGAATTCTCTTCAGTACCAGGAGATATTGGATGACAATGTGATGCAGTCCGTCACAACCTGAGGCTTGGGAGATGTTGGACCTTTCAACAGGACAATGATCCCAAGCATACCTCCAAGTCCACTAGAGCATGGTTGCAGATTAAAGGCTGGAACATTTTGGAGTGGCCATCGCAGTCACCAGACTTAAATCCGATTGAGAACCTCTGGTGGGACTTAAAGAAAGCAGTTGCAGTGCGCAAGCCTAAGAATGTGACTGAACTGGAGGCTTTTGCCCATGACGAATGGGCGAAGATACCCGTAGATCGCTGCAAGACACTTGTGTCAAGCTATGCTTGACGTTTAAAAGCTGTTAGTACTTAGAACTGTAAAAGGATGTTGTACTAAGATTGAATGTCACTTGGGGGTTGAATAAAACTGATAATGATGTGAGCACAGAAAAGACATTTGTGGTTATTTCATTATAAATGTTCTGTTATATTTGTCTGACCTACACGTGCCTCTTTGATTTAATTGTAAGCAAGATGACTGATCAAAATCAATGTCAAACTGGCCAAAACACTCAATTTCAGTGGGGGTTGAATAATTTTGAATACAACTGTATATCCCACAGGTGCTTGCCTTACCGCATCACCTGTATATATGTGTATGTATATATGTATATATATATACATATATATATAATTAATGTGAGTTACTACCAGATATACCTTATGCATCACCTGTGTATCGTACTCACAAAAAACCCCTGACTGTTAACCAAACTACACCTATATCAGAAAGAAATGCCGTGCTACCAGATATGCCTTCCAATAGACCATGACAATCTCTCTATGATTATCAATCAGCCCAATCTCCCTTCAGGAAATATGCCGTCAATACAAAGAACCGTGAACAGACGTACAGACAATCAGACAACAGGCATGCGATTCATGGGTCAGTAAACGGGCATCTGGGCAAAGTTAAATAAAACCCACTTTTGGTGCCTCCCCCAAGCGCCACGCTTGGATTTCCAGGGTGGGGACCGCAGTCCAGAACACCTCACCAGTAGGATATCAAAAAGGTATCTTACCGTGCGGTTACGAAGTTGATCAGTCTCCGGTTCTGGTGTGGTCCCGCCAGGAAATCCTTGGTGTTGGCGATTTGGCAGAGGCGTAACCCAGATGCCCCATGTTGTTGGGTGCCAATTGTTATGGATTAGACTTAAGCAGTATCTTGTTCGTATGCCTGCTGCTGCCAAATGGTGTTGGAGAAGTCAATCAATTCAAGTGCGCACTGAAAGAAACGACAGACTCGCTCGCTTGACTATGTAGTCTTTCTTGGACAAAGCCAAGTGACCTCTCTGTTTAATCATAGGATTGATACATGCTTATATGCCAGTTTAGTGCGTCAGCAGAAATATGGGAGTAAACTTATATTTTAATCATTGTCGGCAATAAAACGGTGCAACTTAATGCTTGTTTAAATCAAGAATCAAACGTAACAAAATCAGCATATTCCATATTTCAAAGTATACTATTTTGCGTCGTTGACAAACGTCAGCCGTTTTTCGGCATCATGGGTGTGGGCGAAGTCCTGTTTCAGATACAGTAGGTTTCAGGATGCAGGATGTCACGCGCCCGGCTCCTGGTAACGAAATAGGAATCCTCATGACTTGTGGTTAGCTATTCTGTTGAAACAGCGAAGTTAATCAAGATACAGTTTGAATCTCGATGCAAAGATAGTTTTATTAATTCAGCTCTTAAAGACATATTAACTACTTAAAGGAGCATTTTTCTAAGCCTTTGAATATTATTAAAGCAGGTACAAATTCTTGTCCAAAGCAATGTGGAAAGGCTTCATAAAAAACACACGCTTCCCCTGTGGCATCCATTGAGGATAATAAGTACAGTTCCAGGAGTGATGGAGGAGCGCAGGTTGCGTTTGTGCTGGCTGAAAAGCTTCTTGCCATGGCTTAACAGCTTCCTTGGAACATCTCCAGTGGAATAATAGTGAGGCATTTTACGCAGTTTGAATACATGTATGCCGCCATTCGTATCCTTGCCGACTGTCTTTGAAATGGTAGCTTTAGCCTTCGCCTTTTTCTTCCTTTCAATCTTTGTTTCTGGGGCTTTGTACTTGCACTTGTAGAGGGCTTTCTTGGCATACATGGCAGAAAGGGAATTTCCGGATTCCGCGGACCAGCACTGGACTCCGGCTGGCATGGTGCCGGTTCACTTTCACAGCCTCGGTTTTCTTCTTCAAGGTGCGCTTTAAAGAGGCAAATCGAGCAGCTGCCTGCTGCAGATTGTTAGGTAGCCTCTCTCTAGGTGTACGGAAGGGCAAGGGTGCTACCCAGCCACTGGCATCATCCAGAGCGAATTCTTTATCCGTCATCTTGAGAAATTCCCTATCTTCTCTTGCCAGTTTGTTGTCATCATTGGTAGAATTGAACACTGTGGCTCCACAGGTGTTTTCTTGGTCATCATGCTGCCATTCATTGCTGTTCGCTTTTTCCTTCACTGTGTAATGGTGTGTGCACGGTTCAAGATAGGTGTTGCGACCATTTGGCAAGATATGTGTTTTGTAGGAAGCAATCTTGGTAGGCACCTTCATTTCCCTTACACAAACATTGCCTATGATAACCCAACCTAGATCAAGGCATTGAGCGAATGGAGCATCATGTGGACCATTAATTTGTTGCCGTACCTTATGTACTCTGAGGATATCTCTGCCCAGGAGAATTGTGATATCTGAATTCTTGTCAAGGGCTGGTATTTCGTTAGCTATAGCCTTCAGATGAGGATGGTGTAGGGCAGCTTCTGGTGTAGGGATCTCTTGCTTGTTAGATGGGATCTGGTTGCACTCAACCAGTGTGGGTAATGGTAATTCCAGGATGCCCCAAAGAGAGGCTACTACGAATCCGATGGCTCTTCTTCCAGAAACGTCTGTAATGCCACTACATGTACCTACAGTATAAGGGTAGGAATCTCCTTTTTAAGTTGAAAAGATCAAAGAGTTCCGTTCTTGCGAGGGACCGATTGCTCTGATCGTCCAGGATGGTGTATACTTTAGCAGACTTTCCTGGGTGATCCTTGTGATATATGTTAACTAAGCATATTTTAGCACAAGACTTGTCGCAAAGATCTTCACCACATACTGTTGATCAAGAAGAGGACACTATGGTAACTTCCCGATCCGTAGTCTCCCGCCGTGCATTAACCCAGGAGGGGAGTCTGTTGAGATTGCAG
This sequence comes from Leptobrachium leishanense, assembly GCA_009667805.1. Taxonomy (NCBI): domain Eukaryota; kingdom Metazoa; phylum Chordata; class Amphibia; order Anura; family Megophryidae; genus Leptobrachium; species Leptobrachium leishanense. The sequence continues at coordinate 455,957,990 of CM019064.1, read as the reverse complement.
GCATGACCTGAGATGGATGTAGCGCCTGCACGTGATCCACACTATTGCATTCTATGCACTTCATAGGAAATTTGCAGTCTTTGGCAAAATGCTCAGTAGAAGCACAACATCTGAAACATACACCATATGTCTTTAGGAGCTTCTTGCCCTCTTGTAGTGGTTTCTTTCTAAAGCCAATGCACTTTTTGAGGGGATTGTGGCTTCATATGAATAGGACAAAGGTGATTAGGATTCTCAATCTTTATACCTTGTATGCACTCGTCAGGAATTGAGGTAGGAGGACGTTAGTCTTCTTCACTGATACTGGATCCCTGCTGCCTCTGTGATTAAAGTGCGAGCTGTCAGACATCTGAGGAAGGAAGCCTGGAGTGTGGAACTCGTAGAAAAAACTGGGGTCATTCTTCGTTTCTGCAATGTCCCTTATGAACTCACAAAACTAGGAGAAAGGTGGAAAGGAGATTAGGGATGAGCTGATTGGTTCGATCGGTTCAGAGTTCGATTCGAACATCGCCTGTTCGCATGTTTGCGAACTGCGAACATTTCCGCGTGTTCACTGCATGTTCGCCCACAATGCACCACAATGCACTTTTCCACTGGCCTGAAGCTTGTAAGTGGCTACAGCCTTGCACCTGATCACAGGTCAGGTGCAAGACAGGTTCAAGACTATGCCAAACACGGCTCAATCATGGGATCACAGAGTTACGTCCCGCAGCACACTATATAAGGCTTCACACAGCGCTTCAGCACGTGTTTGAGAGGAGATTTGAGAGGAGATTGTTCTTGCGTTAGTGTGTGTTCTCACTGCCAGTCTGCCACCAGCTATTGGGGGGTCTCACTTCTACAAAATATCTGAGAATTGTTCTAATCTTTATGTTCTCACTGCCACCAGCAATTGTGGGGGTCTCCTTAATACAAAATATCTGGGAATTGTTCTAATCTTTGTGTTCTCACTGCCACCAGCAATTTTGAGGGTCAGTCATATATACAAAATATCTGGGAATTGTTGTAATCTTTGTGTTCTCACTGCCACCGTCTATTGTGGGGGGTCTCATTTCTTCAAAATATCTGGGAATTGTTCTAATCTGTGTGTTCTCACTGCCACCCATCAGGGGGTCTCACTGATTTTATAGGAGGTTTCTGGGAATTGTAATCTGTGTCTTCTCACTGCCAGCTATCAGGGAGTCCCACATACTTCTAGCAGATTTCTGCGAATTGTAATCTGTGTTTCATGGTTGCCACCATCCTGAATACCCCTGGTGGTACTATCCGTGTACTGTTCCTGCCCTGCTACCAGCATTCATCAACTAGCATCCAGCAAGTGAACAGTTAAGCACAAAAACACATGTGACTCACGAAATAAAGGGCTCTGCCCCACATTCAGAGATTGCTGGTTCATTACAGCTTTTACTCACGTAGAGTGAACACCGTTGCTACTCTGATTCCTGATCCTGATTCCCCATTCTTGGCTCCTGCTACTATAACCATCATTCCCATCATCCTTCTGCAATCAACCTGGTCAGTCACCATATACATCTACCCTTATCCTTCTGTTTATTTGTGCAGACCACTGCACGCTGGGCTCATACTCCCCTCACCCCTGGTGCCACCCTGGTACCATCCCTAACCCTGACAGAATGAACCAGCCCAATACGAATGAGCCCGCAGTGCTGCACTTTATGGTGGAGTTACTGAAAAGGACCTTCCAGGACCTTTTTAAGAACCTGGCTGATTCCCTGGTGAAGTTGCGGAAGACATTTGGGGCTCCTCAACTAAGGAGTGCATCCCTGCAGCTACCAAGCTCAGACAACCCCTGTCCCGTGAAGAACGTACCCGGAGGCAGACCAACAATTTGTACCTATACTGCGGGGCAGGCTCCCACTGGATATCCAATTGCCCATTAAAATCTTCCAGCCCTGCGGTTGACAAACAGGCACCTGGACCTCAGTCTGCTGCAACTTCCAAGCACGCTCAGGTGCGTAGACCTCTAAGGCAATCCCAGGCTTCCAGGCCTGCTGCAGCCACGAAATCCAAACCTGCTGTAGAGAGACCTGCTGTTAAAGCGATTGCACCTAAGCCTGCACCCAGACCTGTCCCCAGAAGATCTATGCCCATTGTACCCAGAAGAAGGGTGTCGCTGGAGTCCACCTCTGAAGACGAGTCAGTAAGTCCTATGGAGACAGACACCACCATGCCCGTGGAATCAGAATCTGTCCCCCTTACGGACCTTGAATGTATGTCGGTGGAAACAGAACCTCCAACCCCTAAGGAGATTATGTACATCCGGACTCCAGGTGTAACAACAACTCCCATCACTCCCAGTCAGCAAAATCCACCGCTTTCTTCCTGCTCTTTTTCCTTGTCTGACTGTGACCCAGAGGACACCGTTACCTCTGAGGAGAACTTACCACGACAGACAGCCAGACATCCTCACGGTGGTCCAGGTCGTAACACCAAGTTAATGGGGGTATCTGCTTCTACAGTCACCGGAGAAGTTAACAAGGCTAAGGACACTCCTGCCCATCCAGACCCCTTACCTCTAGAATGGGAACCGGGAGGAATGGAGGAGATGCCTACCTCAATGCCATGTTCTTATGTGGGTACCAGGTTCTCTGACTCTGCCTCCAATCTATCCCCCTCTGTTGCCAAAGCCAGATGCTCCAAGGACACTCCTGTTCCTCCAGACCCCTTACCTGAAGATCCAGGTCCCTATACGGTGCAGGGAGGCTTAGCTGTACCTACCTTGGTGCCATCGGAGTACATGGGTACTCTCATTCCTGACACGTCTGCTGGCTGTAAGAAAACCAGGACCAGGTCGCAGAGACGTCAGAAGAAGGCACATGCCCAACTCAATGTCAGCACTCCAGACCACCGTTCTGCCCTCCAGTGGTGTGAAGAATACTGGTCCCAGCACCCACTGGAGTGACCTATGCCTGGTCCTAGGCAGTCCTGCTAACCATCCTTGGTCACGCGGAGCGTGACAGTGAGGGGGGAGGTACTGTCATGGTTGCCACCATCCTGAATACCCCTGGTGGTACTATCCGTGTACTGTTCCTGCCCTGCTACCAGCATTCAGCAACTAGCATCCAGCAAGTGAACAGTTAAGCACAAAAACACACGTGACTCACGAAATAAAGGGCTCTGCCCCACATTCAGAGATTGATGGTTCATTACAGCTTTTACTCACGTAGAGTGAACACCTTTGCTTTGTTGCTACTCTGATTCCTGATCCTGATTCCCCATTCTTGGCTCCTGCTACTATAACCATCATTCCCATCATCCTTCTGCAATCAACCTGGTCAGTCACCATATACATCTACCCTTATCCTTCTGTTTATTTGTGCAGACCACTGCACGCTGGGCTCATGCTCCCCTCACCCCTGGTGCCACCCTGGTACCCTCCCTAACCCTGACACTGTGTCTTGTCACTGTTGCCAGCTATCAGAAGGTCCTATCAGGGGGATCTCACTGATTTATAGGTGGTTTCTGGGAATTGTAATTTGTGTCTTGTCGCTGCCACCCATCAGGGGGTCTCACTGATTTATAGGAGGTTTCTGGGAATTTTAATCTGTGTCTTGTCACTTTTGCCAGCTATCAGGGTGTCTCACTGAGTTATACCAGAGTTCTGCAAATCTTTAATCTTTATACCAGAGTTGAATCAGAGTTCTGCAGCATATCTCCTATTTTTATAAGAGTTGAATCAGAGTTCGGTATATCTTTTATCTATATATCACTCACCATGTCAGAAAGACCAAAAAAGATAGGCAGACGCTCCCAGGCACAGATAAGAGGGCAAGCAGCCTCTGTGTCGGGAAGCTGTGCCTCTGGTCGTCGTGGTCGTGGTGCATCCTCTGCAGGGGCACACTTGTCCTTTCTAACTGGTGCTGGCCGTCTTAAGCAGCAGCAACATACAGAGGATTTGGTGGATTGGCTAACCAGGCCATCCTCATCCTCCGAGTCCTCTGCCAGCCAGGTTTGTAGTGCTTTACAGTCCACCTCAGCTGCCAAAGCATCTAATGCAGCCTCCATTTCCACAGCTACTTCTGCCATAGCCTCACTATCACACACGGAGGAGTCAGCTGAATTGTTTGACTACAATGACAGTGACATGCTGCTTGAGGATGCGCAGCAACTACAGTGCTCTGATTCAGTCTCTGAGGTTGAGGAAGGGAGTATAATCAACCTAGAGGAAGGGGGTGCCAGTGATGACACACAAATAACCGGCACTCGTGTTGCCCCAACAGCTGCAGCATACTGCCAAGTTGGCTCCAGTGACGAGGAGATAGGGGGTGATGACAATGATGATGAGGTCACTGACTCCACCTGGTGCCTGATCGAACAGAGGAGTCAAGTGAGGAGGAGGAGGCACAACAAACACAAGGCACAACGTCCTCTATGACCAACCGTAGCTAGTCCAAGGCATCAGATGTCAGAGCTGCTCAGGTGCAGAGCGCTGTTGTCTCAAAGCACACATCCAGGAACTCTGCTGTCTGGGAGTTCTTTAAGAAATGTGCAGCCGACCGCACCATTGCTATTTGTAATCTGCTGTATGTCAGATGAGGATCAAGCGTGGGAAAGACACCAGATGCTTGGGTACCACGTGCTTGAGACGACATATGACCACCTGCCACGCATCCCATTGGCACAACACTATGCAAAGGTCCTCCTCCTCATCATCTGTCTCTACCCCACTATATGTCCTGCCATGTCATTGCCTGCTACAACCTCCACTGACAGGGATGATGCTACAGTAATGGATGTACCATGTCCTTCCTCACAATGTGACAGCATCCCATCAGCTGAAGATTTACGCAGTCAGATTACGTTGCCCCAGCTGCTGCAGCATTAGAAAAAATATAGTCCCAACCATCTCCAAGCACAGCATCTAAATGCCAGCTTAGCAAAATTACTCGCATTACAGCGGCTTCCTTTCCAGCTGGTGGACTCTGCTTCCTTCTGTGAATTTGCTGAATGTGCTGTACCACAGTGGCAGGTTCCAAAACGCCATTACTTTTTACGGAAGGCCATTCCAGCACTATATCAGCACATTGATGACAATGTTATGGAGTGATTGGGAAAGCAGTCAGCAGCAAGGTGCATGTGACTTTAGACACGTGGTCCAGCAAGCATGGACAGGGTCGTTACATTTCCTTCACGGCACACTAGGAAAATCTGATTGCAGCTGGGAGGGATCCAAGACGGGGCTCTGTAGTGGAGCTTGTTCATCCACCACGCCTTCAGAAAGCTGCTTGTATGAGGTCTGTCTGCTCCACCACCAACTCTCCCTCTTCCTCCTCCTCCTTCTCTGTCTCTGGCGAAGTGGCAGTTAAACCGGCGAGTGGCAGGTGCTATGCAATGGCTCAAGCAAAAAGATGCCATACTGTGCTTGAGCTGGTTTGTTAAGGGGACAGGAGCCACACCGGGCCAGAAATTCTGTCAGCTCTGCAGGGGCAGGTGCAGAGATGGTTAACACCTTGCCAGCTTCAGCTGGGAATGGTCGTCTGTGATAATGGCAGCAACCTTCTCTCCGCACTACGTCAGGGTAAGTTGACGCATGTACCGTGCCTATCACACGTCCTAAATCTGGTGGTACAGCATTTCCTAACCAGGTACCCAGGGCTGGCAGAGCTTTTTAGCCAGGCCAGAAAAGTCTGCTGCCACTTCAGACGGTCAATCTCAGCAAGTGTTCGCCTGGCAGAAATTCAAAGAGAATCCCACCTTCCCACAAACCATCTGATCTGTGACATGCCCACCAGGTGGAACTCGACATTAGCAATGCTGCAGCGTCTGCCCAAACAGCAGAGGGCCATCAACAGAGTACCTGTGTGAGTTTTGCACAAGGTCAGGTTCAGGTCAACTTGTTCTCCCCCCACAGTGGCTGATGATCATCATTTGAGGAGACAACATGGATGGTGAGCAGGGACAGTACATGCATCAATGACAGAATTCCTTTAGTGTTCCTGCTGGAGCGCACTCTGCGGGAAATTATAGATGTGGCACTAGAGGCAGAGCAGTGGGAGGAAGAGGAGGCCTTCCCTAGCTCTCAAGGCCCCAGTCTTTCCGCAGACAGCATTCCTGCGGGTCCTCAGTTCAGACAGGCGGAGGAATATTTAAGTAGTGGGGGCATTGAAGGTGGGGATTCCTCAGGGAGGGTTTTGTGTGCCCAGAAACACAAGGACTAGTACGTGGCTGGGAGGAGGAAGTGCACGATGGGGGTCATCCTCATTGACCAGGAAGACTCGGAAGCTAATGCCACCTCCAACCTACGCTGCATGGGCTCCTTTATTATGCAAAACCTGCTAAAGGACCCCAGGATTCGTGCTTTCAAGGAGAGGGATCATTACTGGTTGGCAACCCTTCTTGATCCACGATACAAGGGTAAAGTTGCATAGCTCATCCTGCCCGCACAGAGGGAGCACATTATGAAACAACTTGAGGACATTCTAAAGCGACACTTGTGTAACACCTTTCCAGGCACTGTAGGTTACCAAGTGATGACTAGGGATGAGCTGTTCTGTTCGATCTGTTGGGAGTTCGCATGGAACATCGGCTGTTCGACAGTTCGCGAATTTTGAAATTTTTGGGGCGTTCGCCAAAAGTAAAAATTTTCTTTTTGAAAAAAGTTTAAAAAAATGCTTAAAAAATGCTAAAAAATCTTGAATAAAGAGACTCTTTACTGCAGAATATTATAAGCAACGGTTTATTAGATATTGGATTAAAACGGGAATATTTTTAACATTGAAGCCTATGGGATAAAACATTGTTACTAAAACATCAGGCAGACACGGCACTCTAATCAGGCACTGTAGAGGGCAGCCTGCAGGGGCCTCCCAAGGATCCCCTTGAGGAGCATGCGGCCGCTGGATGACAGAGCTGCGACTGTGCGGGCTAGCCGCCGGGTTGCATGTGGCAGAGACAGGCAGTGCAGGGAGAGAGCCTCTGCACCTGCGGCCACGGCAGATTCCCCCCACAACCAGGATCCAGGGATCCCCCACTGACCACCAGGCTAAGGTAAGGTAACACATTTCTAAAAAAAATAAAATCCAAGGACATTTTTAAATGTCCCCGGGAACATAAAATAAAACTTTATTTTTTCTTTCTCTACCTGGCTGAATGTATTTAATTATATATATTAGATACATTCAGCCAGGTAGAGGGGTTGGAATGTGGGCTGCGCGGGGTCTCAGGCAGTGGTTGTTTTTTTTGTGTGTATTTTTTGCAAATTTATAGGGGAGAGGTAAGGGCAGGTATGATATATATATATATATCTCCAGACTTGTATTACACACACATTTTGGCAACTAATTGCCCCCTCCCCCTTTATGGCTGATCCCTCAGAAGAAATGTTGAACCCGATAGAGCAGAGAATAATATATATATTCTCTGCCCTGTGGGGTTCAACATTTCTTCTGGAGGGATCAGCTAAATGGGGGGTGGGGCGCATTTAGTTAAGATTGTCCACATGCCACCCCCCCACCATATGCGTATGTGTATATATGGTCTGAATTTTGTGGTGGGTGTATATATATATCTGCGTGTTGATATATACGTATATATAGGTCTGCGTGTTGATATATACGTATATGTCTGTGTGTGGTATCAATGCATCCCTACTCTATACACGGCGCTCCGTGTCCCTATAATATATATGATATGGGGTTACCTTTTTCTTAATTTAATAGGAAGAGTATAAAAATATAACAGTAATTTTTGATGTATTTTATTCAGTAGAAACTTTTTTTTCCTATATGACATGTGCTTTGTGAACATTAAACGCATTTGTGTGTACATTTTAATTTAGTTAGTGGATTCCTGTCCAGTGCGGTGAGAAGCAAACGTAATGTAGTGTAGACACGCTGCGAGGCGGAGCGGAGTGAAGTCAAGCCTGCAAAATGTTTGCTTCTCTTCGCTTCACTATGCTGAGCGTCGCTACATGCACAGTGTGTCTTAGCCTTTATTCCCGCATTGCTAGCTTACCGAATCAGTTTGTATACTTGTTACTGACCCTGCGTGTTCTGAGGACCCGATCTGTTGCCGACTTTGCCTGCCATTTGACTATTCTCTCTGTGTATTCCCTGCCTGTTCTGTTTGCTTCCTGTTGCTACTGGTGTGCGCCGATTCTCACCATATACAGTAGCGCAGTACAAGTGCCTAAACATTGTTGACCCGGTTTTGTTATAGCTGCTGATGTAACTGAATAGATCGGGGATCTCTTCTGCATTACCAAAACCTCCACCACTGCACTCTTCCACAATACCACAGAGAGGTTACTTATGGTGTGAAGGCACTTGCTGCCACCAAAGCATAGTATTTGGGTGCACTGCCACTGACGCCTATACCAGATTCATATCATTTTAATATTTGACCGCAGGGTCCAACCCTGCACTCTTCAACAATACCACAATACCACAGAGGGGTTATGGTGTGACGGCACTGTTGCTGACACTAAAGGCCTAATTTTAGCCAAAAAATCACTAAACTTGTTCTGCGTGTCCTAAAATGTCTCCTCTTTTCATACAGACTGCTGCCCCAAGCAGTTGTTTATGAATAGATTAAAGGAAAACCATTTACCGACATTTGAAATGTCATTTTTTTGTTTTAAAAGGTTTCTATACATCCTACAAATCTGCCACTTCACGGGCAGGTTATGGGGACCTCCTAGGCACGTTATTTTAAGGAATTTTTCATTTTTATTCTTAACCTATATTTCATGGAAAACTCACTGTTCCTTTAAAAGTTTTTTTTAACACTTTTTGTCCTTGTTTTCTGTCCGCCAGGGCACCACCCGGACCCCCATATACCTTTTATGGCAAATATCTTGCATATATGCCCTCTTGGAGGGCACTTTAAAAATCGAACTTTCGAGTCCCATTGACTTGCATTGAGTTCATTTCATGTTCGAGTTCGAACTCGAACTTTTGAAATTGTTCGAGTTCGAACCGAACACGGTGGTGTTCGGCTCATCACTAGTGGTGACACAGGTGCTTCTGAGGCTGCGCATGATTAGAGGAAGAGCGGTGAAGGCGGGGGCCGCTTGACTGATGCCTTTTTAAAAAATTTTAGTCCACGACGCCCAGGTACGTCAAATGTAGGCACGCATTGCCAGCGTCTTCACCATATGGTGCAGGCCTACCTAGGGGCAAGGGCAGACCTGGATACCTTTCCAGCAGATGATCCACTGGCTTACTGGGTGTTGAGATTGGATCACTGGCCAGAATTTAGCCAATATGCTATGCAGCTACTAGGTTGCCCTTCGTCCAGCGTGCTTTCTGAAAGGATGTTCAGTGCCGCTGGAGGTTTTGTCAGACAAAAGAGTGTGTCTGTCCACCAACTCTGTAGACCGGCTGACATTTGTGAAAATGAATCAGTCCTGGATCAGCAGCTATCAATCCTCTGATGCTGACGTAACTGAATAGATCGGGGATCTCTTCTGCATTACCAAAACCTCCAACCCTGCACTCTTCCACAATACCTCAGAGGGGTTACGTTGTGAAGGCACTAGCTGGCACCAAATTCCTAATATTTGGGTGCACTGCCACTGACGCCTATTCCAGATTCATATAATTTTAATATTGGACCTTAGGGTCCAACCACTGCACTCTTCCACAATACCACGGAGGGGTTACGGTGTGACGGCACTGTTGCTGACACTAAAGGCCCAATTTTAAAGCACCTATTGTTACTTTCATCCAAAGCATGCATAAATTTCACCATAATTTAGCAAAAAAATCCCTAAACGTGTTCTGCGTTTCCTAAAATGTCTCCTCTTTTCATACAGGCTGCCGCCCCAAGCAGTTGTTTATGAATAGATTAAAGGAAAACCATTTACCGTCATTTGAAATGTCATTTTTTGTTTTTAAATGTTTCTATACATCCTGCAAATCCGCCACTTCACGGGTAGGTTATGGGGACCTCCTAGGCACAATATTTGAAGGAATTTTTCGAATTTATTCTTAACCTTTATTTCATGGAAAATTCACTGTTCCTTTAAAAACTTTTTTTAAAACTTTTTGTCCTGGTTTCCTGTCCCCCAGGACACGGGGTGCTGTTGGACTGCATTAAAAAGCAGCTCCACATCCATATGCAACACGTATCCACCACCAAGAGCACTCAGACACACACAGGCTAGCCTTTACACTTCCCTCTGCTTGACACAATGGCCTAACCAGCCTTCACACTTGTCACTCTGTTGCAGAGACACACTGGCCTACGCAACGTGCCTGCCTGCCGTTGCAAGTGCGCAGGTGCGCTCATTTGATCTGTTCCCGCCTTTGGCACGTCTCCCACACGTGGCCATCATCGTCTATACGGCGTCAATCCTAGCGCTTTCACATTGGTGTTTCCAAGAAGGACGTCTTCAGTGCGCGTTATGCGTTGCGCGCGTACTACGTGTGTTCTCTATCCGTTATTATATGCTGGAACATATAATGCGTCATAACGCGCATACTGTGCGTAGCAGACTACGCTCCTGTGCACCCGGGCAAATCTGAACAACCTGGCCAAACCCAAATACACCAGCCCAAAAAAAAAATGCAGTAAAGTATAGTTACACATTCTACTCATATCAAACCAATAAAATGGAGAAGTTGTGTGTGCATGTATTATTGCTGCAGCATATATGCTCAGATTGACTTTGGCAGGTGCAAAAACTTAACTTGAGATAATTGTGGTTCTTAATTCTGATTGGCTGAATCTCGTGAAAAAAACAGTGTGCACACGGATTTCTGCGCGAAACGGTACTGCGCGCGCATTTATGCGCGTCCGGTTTACGCGTGTTATTGATGGATGAAAAAATGCACGAGGATTGTAATTCCAGCAGTGATTTACGCGCATAAACATTTAACGCTTGGCACACAAATTCACACGTTGAGCAACCATTTTTTGCGCGAAGATTGTAATTTAGCCCTATGTGGGCAAGATGATCCGCAAGCTTAAAACAAGAATTATGGAACATGTGAGATACCCAAGAGAAACTCCGGTATCCAGACATTTGAGAGTTCACCATGAGAATAAGTCTGATGAAATATGGTTTATGATTATTGAAAAAGTCACCTTAGGGGACCGAGGAGGCGATCTGGACAGGCAATTACAGCAAAGAGAAACAGACTGGATTTTTAAACTTGAGACTTTGTTGCCATATGGCCTCAATATAGGGTTTACTTTTACTTCCTTCTTACATTAAGAGTATCTTCCTCCACACACTTGTATTTATATCTTCACTAACGTGATAATATGACTTATGAATAACCTATCAGTGCTGCACTGCTATCAGCAGCAATGATGAGGTGAGAGGTGCTCAATAACAAATCTATTTAACAATATAGGACCTAATTTTATAGCAAATACTGGGTGAACTGGGCACCAAGGGCAGTGGTGTATTTAGGTTTTGTGCTGCCCTAGGCCTGACTAAACTCGTGCACCCCCTAATTTAAATTTGAGGCACCCCTTCCTGTCAAGGGCACACTTCTTCCAGGTTAATCCCCACCCTTCCTCTTTAAGCTCCACCTTTACCTCTTAGAGCTCCGCCTTTTCCTCTCTTTATATTAAAAGTGGATACCAAGTGCCTACTTGTATATTTTGTATACCATTTCAAATGTATCTATTGAGATAAATAAATTATGAAATGTTTAAATTCAAGCAATTTTACAAAGAACAGCCACGCAAGTCAAGTATACTGGATCACAGCCGCTCTAATTGGTTGAACAATAAAATCCACAGAAACGTGCACTGCATATGAGCGTATCACAGAGCTGCACAGCAATAAAACCCACAGAAATGGGCACTGTGTATGAGCATATCAGAATCCACAGCAATAAAACTCCCAGCAATGCAATGTGCGGTGTGTATGAGTGCATCAGAATCCACTGCAATAATACTCCCAGCAAACCGAGTGAATATGAGCACACAGCAATTATTTATTCTATATTTACCGGCCTCCGTCCGCGGTAGGGCTGTGTGCAGAGTCAGCAGGGACTGTGTACGGACTCAGCAGGAGGTCCCTTCAGGCCACGTTAGGATCGCGGCTGTGCCTGTGCGTGGAGCCATTTTGTCAGCAGTAGGGTGCCACTGCCAGAGGGTGCACCGTGGCTTTGATTCCCTTCCCGGTGGGTGTTCAGTCCAGAATAGAGTGAGAGTCCGAAAGGGCGGGCAGCTGCGTGTGTGTCATGTGGTTCAGCCAGTCAGGTGGTACTGAGACTCAGTACCACCTGACTGGCCGGACCACGTGACCTGCACGCACGCAGCCTCACCAGGAGCCAGGCAGCTCAATGACAAATTTCTATCACTGCAGTGCTGGTTAAGGAAAGGTCCACTTTAAACAGCAGTAAGCAGACAGGGCTTCATATTCTGCTGATACCCCCCTTTACCTGCTGTTTACTGTCATCTTCTCTCTCTGCACACAAATCACATCCCCCTCTACTGCTACACCTACTGAGGAAGCGAGGCCGCTCGCGAAACGCATTTAGGTGTTACACCCATGTTCCGGTTTTATTTATTTTAATAAATTTTGCCTTTTAAATCTACATTTGGAGTGCAGCAATTATTGGAACAACAAGACTACGAATCCTGGGGGAAATCTGGCATTCCCATCTAATTCTACCGGTTGTTTGGAGCATCTAGTGTCTGAGACACAAAAAAATGTGAGTGCATTTTTTCTTTACTACTTCCAGCTGTATAGAAACTTTACTACGCTATGGCAGCATTTCTGTTTATTTTAAAGGTATACAGAAAAGAAGAAGACACTCTTTGAAGGAAGCGCTGACTCGATCGTCTCTTTTTTTGTTTGATTCATTATCCTTCGGTGGGTATGGATATACCACCTATCGAAAGAGACAGCTGCTGAGTCAAACCAAGAACTGTTTTTTCTCATATCAAACGGTTTATACTTACATACAAATAGTGTTTTGTGGAGCATTTCACATCCATCTCCTCTAGGTGGCACAATTTGATACAGGCTTCTTTTCCCAACACATACTTTTAATTCATCCTACTGTCCTCCTTTTGCAGATGATTTCACTCCTCTGTTAGTGAGTTGTGTAATGTTTTTCTGTTTGACCAATCAGGTGATGGTTCACATTTGGTGGAGTCTTCTCTCCATTAACAAGCTCTATAGGTTGGAATGTATTTTAGGTGACAGGGGTGTCTTTTTCAGTCTTGTTGGTATATATATATATATAGAAAAGGGGATATGCCAAGGAGGCAGATCAGGGAGCGCAAAACAATAACAACACTCTCACCAGGTGTTTAAAGGTAAAATACAAAGAGTGTACTCATCTCAGGTATGGACCAGTAGAGAAAGCAACAACTTATACCTATGGAATAGAGGGAAAAATACAAAAAGATTGCGCAATACCAGGGGTAAAAAAATGAGTATGAACAGGAGGTAATGATTGCACACTCACAAAGGTGGAGCCTGTGAGGCTCTCTTGTCAGCGCCTGCAAGCCACTTGAAAGGGGGGGCTTCACCCATAGAGTTCAATGATGGTTATCACGCTTCTTGAACTTGTGTACACTCTTTCTTGGCCGGAATGGTGAAGTGGCACAAATGTGACCTCGGACAAAATAGAGGACGTATGGCGTAATATTGCTATGTTGAAGTGAAATACACAAAAAGGCAATGGCACACTCACGTGGTATGGAGCCTCTTATTGGAGTGGCTCAGTAGGTAAAGCCTCAGACCATTTCAGGTAGGTCTCACCTTTCTTGAGACTTGGTGGGTATCAGGAGCGCAGGTTCCTGGATCTCAGATGGTCAAAAGGTGATAGTGGATATTGAAAGGTGACAAATTAAAATTGAATAAAAGCATAAAAATGTAAAAGCAGGGGAAAATTTAATCCAAAATATAAACAAATAATAATAAATACAAAGAATAGGGAAAAAGACCGAAACGCGTTTCTCCTGCCGTTCTGCAGGCTTCCTCAGTCGGTAATAGCCCCTTGAATGTCCATACATGATTATAAATAGTGTCCCAGTAATTGAGAAAGGCATGTCATTGGCGTGCGGTTCACCGTTGTTATCGATGTGCTTCATGACTTCCGGAACTTCCGGTTTGCGTCTCATCTACCGGATATGCGTATGCGGGCCAAACGATGATTTCCGGTTTGCGGGTCAAGTGACGGTTTCCGGTTTGCGTGTCACGCATCGGAGATTCCGATTGATGGAATAGAGACGGATGCCCGCATGTTTCTACAGATGGTTGAGGAGGGAGAAGCCCCCAACAGGCACAGAACAGATGATGAAAGGGAAGGGGGAGGGGAAAGTCCTCTTGTCCAGGGGCAAGAAGTCCAACGATCATCACATAAAAAATCCAAAGAGTATGCAAAAACAGGGAAAAAGAAGAAAAAATATGTACATATAATACAAATCATAAAAATACTGAATAAAGCACAATGAATAATACAATGACAGAAAATACTATATATAACGCATATTAATAAAAGATCATACACAGAAACTATTTGAGTATATGATTCATAATGGAATAGATGAAAATAAGGAAACAGCTATAAAAAATGGCAGACTTCAAAGTCCGCATTCAAACCCATAGGGAGAAGGGTGTCTAAAATATAAATCCAGCGCATCTCTGATTTAATAATTTTAGAGTGCATATCATCACCCCTCCAATCCCGTGTAATTATTTCCAAACCCTGGAACTCCAAACCCTTGGGTTACAAGAATGGGTATCCTTAAAATGCGTGGACACACTGTGTTTGTCGTAACCTCGAGTAATATTGCAGAGATGTTCGTTGATCCTGATGTATAAGGCCCTTGAGGTCTGGCCCACATAACGTTTACCACAAGGGCATTTAAGTAAATAAACAACGTTCTTACTATGACAGGTGATAATTTGACGAATAGAGAGGGTTGATTGAGTGTGAGGAGTGTCAATAGTTTGAACCAATCTTTTTCGGCTACCTGTCTTTCTGCAGGCAATGCATTGCCCGCATCCATAAAAACCCATATCTAAACCAAAGGGGTTTCTGTTTTTAATTTGAGTGCGTAAATGATTTTTGGTTAACTGGCGTCCAAAATTCTTACCCCCTCTATAAATAATGGTGGGGTGGTCTGGTAAGAGAGTACTGAGTAACGGATCTCGTTTAAGAATTGGCCAGTGTCGCCTTATTGAACGAGAGATGGCTTTATTGGTAAGATTGTAATCTAACACAAAGGGTAGAGATCCAATATCACTATTGGACTGTGATTTATATTGCAGAAGAGTGGTCCTATCTATTTTAGAGACTTCATCGCGCACATGAAGGAGTTGACTCCTTCCATATCCTTTGGCCGAAAAATCCTCAATTAATCTCTGGGATTGGGACATAAAAAGGTTCATCTCGGTGCAGTTCCTTCGTATTCGTGTCATCTGTCCCTTAGGGACTGCTTTTAACCAGGGAGGATAATGATGACTTGTGACATCAATAAAGCCATTAACCTTTACATCTTTGAAGTGAGTACTAGTCTCTATATGACCCTCTTTCACATAGAGATTGAGATCTAAGTAATTGACTTGTTCGTTACTAATGTTATATTCAAGTTTAATGCCCAAGGAATTCTGATTGAGGTGATTAATGAAATCTTCAAGATGAGGCTTTGTTCCCCTCCAGATGATAAGTATATCGTCTATGTAGCGTTTATAGAGGACGAGGCTCGAGCCCCAGCCGTGCCCTGTCCATACCGCACTGTTCTCCCAGTGCGCCATGAACAGATTGGCATAGCTGGGGGCGAACCTCGTCCCCATCGCTGTGCCATGTGTTTGTAGATAATATGTATCATGGTACCAAAAGTAATTGTTATGTAGAATCAGACGTATCCCTTCCAAAATGAAATCAATCTGTTCGTCTACAAAGACACCAGCCTCTCTCAGAAAGAATTCAACTGCCTCACAACCAGCTTTATGGGAAATAATAGTATACAAAGAGCTAACATCACAGGTAGCCATTAGAAATCCTTCCTCCCAGGTTAGATCTTGTAGAAGATGTAAAACAGCTATCGTATCTTTCAAATATGCAGACGTTTTTACTACTAAGGGCTGGAGAAGGTGGTCAATATATTCCGAGATTTTGTCATTCTCGATAAAGAGCAATATCACCAGGAAGCGATGAGGTTATTGTCGGATCAATCCACCTATCAAACTTTAGATACAGATCCAACTAATTCTATAAAAGAATCCTTTTTTGAACTTCTACAAAAGGGAAAGGATAAGGGCATTTTAAATGATAGAGAATATAAATATCTTAAGGTTGATTATCCTCGCATCCCTGTTTTCTATCATTTACCCAAGTTACATAAGAACAATATCAATCCACCGGGGCGCCCTATAGTTTCCGGCATTAATTCTGTTTCGTGCAAAATCTCGGAGTATATTGACCACCTTCTCCAGCCCTTAGTGGTAAAAACGTCTGCATATTTGAAAGATACGATAGCTGTTTTACATCTTCTACAAGATCTAACCTGGGAGGAAGGATTTCTAATGGCTACCTGTGATGTTAGCTCTTTGTATACTATTATTTCCCATAAAGCTGGTTGTGAGGCAGTTGAATTCTTTCTGAGAGAGGCTGGTGTCTTTGTAGACGAACAGATTGATTTCATTTTGGAAGGGATACGTCTGATTCTACATAACAATTACTTTTGGTACCATGATACATATTATCTACAAACACATGGCACAGCGATGGGGACGAGGTTCGCCCCCAGCTATGCCAATCTGTTCATGGCGCACTGGGAGAACAGTGCGGTATGGACAGGGCACGGCTGGGGCTCGAGCCTCGTCCTCTATAAACGCTACATAGACGATATACTTATCATCTGGAGGGGAACAAAGCCTCATCTTGAAGATTTCATTAATCACCTCAATCAGAATTCCTTGGGCATTAAACTTGAATATAACATTAGTAACGAACAAGTCAATTACTTAGATCTCAATCTCTATGTGAAAGAGGGTCATATAGAGACTAGTACTCACTTCAAAGATGTAAAGGTTAATGGCTTTATTGATGTCACAAGTCATCATTATCCTCCCTGGTTAAAAGCAGTCCCTAAGGGACAGATGACACGAATACGAAGGAACTGCACCGAGATGAACCTTTTTATGTCCCAATCCCAGAGATTAATTGAGGATTTTTCGGCCAAAGGATATGGAAGGAGTCAACTCCTTCATGTGCGCGATGAAGTCTCTAAAATAGATAGGACCACTCTTCTGCAATATAAATCACAGTCCAATAGTGATATTGGATCTCTACCCTTTGTGTTAGATTACAATCTTACCAATAAAGCCATCTCTCGTTCAATAAGGCGACACTGGCCAATTCTTAAACGAGATCCGTTACTCAGTACTCTCTTACCAGACCACCCCACCATTATTTATAGAGGGGGTAAGAATTTTGGACGCCAGTTAACCAAAAATCATTTACGCACTCAAATTAAAAACAGAAACCCCTTTGGTTTAGATATGGGTTTTTATGGATGCGGGCAATGCATTGCCTGCAGAAAGACAGGTAGCCGAAAAAGATTGGTTCAAACTATTGACACTCCTCACACTCAATCAACCCTCTCTATTCGTCAAATTATCACCTGTCATAGTAAGAACGTTGTTTATTTACTTAAATGCCCTTGTGGTAAACGTTATGTGGGCCAGACCTCAAGGGCCTTATACATCAGGATCAACGAACATCTCTGCAATATTACTCGAGGTTACGACAAACACAGTGTGTCCACGCATTTTAAGGATACCCATTCTTGTAACCCCAAGGGTTTGGAGTTCCAGGGTTTGGAAATAATTACACGGGATTGGAGGGGTGATGATATGCACTCTAAAATTATTAAATCAGAGATGCGCTGGATTTATATTTTAGACACCCTTCTCCCTATGGGTTTGAATGCGGACTTTGAAGTCTGCCATTTTTTATAGCTGTTTCCTTATTTTCATCTATTCCATTATGAATCATATACTCAAATAGTTTCTGTGTATGATCTTTTATTAATATGCGTTATATATAGTATTTTCTGTCATTGTATTATTCATTGTGCTTTATTCAGTATTTTTATGATTTGTATTATATGTACATATTTTTTCTTCTTTTTCCCTGTTTTTGCATACTCTTTGGATTTTTTATGTGATGATCGTTGGACTTCTTGCCCCTGGACAAGAGGACTTTCCCCTCCCCCCTTCCCTTTCATCATCTGTTCTGTGCCTGTTGGGGGCTTCTCCCTCCTCAACCATCTGTAGAAACATGCGGGCATCCGTCTCTATTCCATCAATCGGAATCTCCGATGCGTGACACGCAAACCGGAAACCGTCACTTGACCCGCAAACCGGAAATCATCGTTTGGCCCGCATACGCATATCCGGTAGATGAGACGCAAACCGGAAGTTCCGGAAGTCATGAAGCACATCGATAACAACGGTGAACCGCACGCCAATGACATGCCTTTCTCAATTACTGGGACACTATTTATAATCATGTATGGACATTCAAGGGGCTATTACCGACTGAGGAAGCCTGCAGAACGGCAGGAGAAACGCGTTTCGGTCTTTTTCCCTATTCTTTGTATTTATTATTATTTGTTTATATTTTGGATTAAATTTTCCCCTGCTTTTACATTTTTATGCTTTTATTCAATTTTAATTTGTCACCTTTCAATATCCACTATCACCTTTTGACCATCTGAGATCCAGGAACCTGCGCTCCTGATACCCACCAAGTCTCAAGAAAGGTGAGACCTACCTGAAATGGTCTGAGGCTTTACCTACTGAGCCACTCCAATAAGAGGCTCCATACCACGTGAGTGTGCCATTGCCTTTTTGTGTATTTCACTTCAACATAGCAATATTACGCCATACGTCCTCTATTTTGTCCGAGGTCACATTTGTGCCACTTCACCATTCCGGCCAAGAAAGAGTGTACACAAGTTCAAGAAGCGTGATAACCATCATTGAACTCTATGGGTGAAGCCCCCCTTTCAAGTGGCTTGCAGGCGCTGACAAGAGAGCCTCACAGGCTCCACCTTTGTGAGTGTGCAATCATTACCTCCTGTTCATACTCATTTTTTTACCCCTGGTATTGCGCAATCTTTTTGTATTTTTCCCTCTATTCCATAGGTATAAGTTGTTGCTTTCTCTACTGGTCCATACCTGAGATGAGTACACTCTTTGTATTTTACCTTTAAACACCTGGTGAGAGTGTTGTTATTGTTTTGCGCTCCCTGATCTGCCTCCTTGGCATATCCCCTTTTCTTTATTGCATTTGTGGGTGAGGAATACACCTATTGGTGAGCTGCAATTATTCTTCTGTGTATTTTTTTAGCGCCATATTAACATCTTTTTCCCATTTATTTGGGTTCCTCTATTTCATTCTATATATATATATATACCTGTGAGCAATCCGAGACAAACTCTTCCCCTTGAAAAAAGGCCAAGTCAAATCATTGGGGTCCTCTGGGTGTCTGCAGCTGCTTAGTTGTACATGCTGAGGTAAGATTTTGTTGTTGCTTATTTTTGTATATTTATTCTTGTTTGATTTTTATTTATTTATTATGCATACAAATTGATGTTGCTGTTATGACTGGTTCTTTATTGTATTTATATTTTTAAATTATATATATTATTATGCTTTATAAAGATTATTTTGTATTTTTTTAAATTTCATGTGTGAACGTTTTCTTATTATTCAGCATTAGCAACATTCAGGCAGAAATGTCCTGCAATTCAAATACAGAGAATTTGTTGAATACAATAGTCAAATAGCCTATCTGTATGAAGGCATGATGCTGGCATACAAATGGTACAGTGGCATCACACATCTGCCATGCATAGGGATTTAAAGCAGTTACAATATCTTGAATATGTAATAGCAAAACCGTTAACAGATTTATTTATCCTTGTTAAGAGGAGTCGTCCCAGAAGACTGGAAATTAGCAAATGTTGTGCCCATTTACAAGAAGGGTAGTAGGGAGGAATCGGGGAACTATAGGCCAGTTAGTCTTACGTCAGTAGTGGGGAAATTAATGGAAACCATGTTAAAGGAAAGGATTGTTGAACATCTAAAAACACTGACAGGGTTATTCAGAGAGCGTGAAAAGCAGGAGAATGACTGGAGAATGAAAAATTCTAGGTCAAAATAGCCAAACCAGAAAAATTCTCCCTTTCATCCCACTTTCCATATCGGCTATTTTGACCTAGAATTTTTCATTCTCCAGTCATTCTCCAGTCATTCTCCTGCTTTTCACGCTCTCTGAATAACCCTGTTAGATTACAGGATCAGAAACAACATGGGTTTACCTCAGGGAGATAATGCCAAACTAATCTTATTGATTTTTTTGATTGGGTAACAAAAATAATAGACACAGGTGGTGCAGTAGACATTGCTTATTTAGATTTCAGTAAGGCTTTTGATACTGTTCCGCATAGAAGGTTTATCAATAAATTGCAATCTTTGAGCTTGGATTCCAATATTGTTGAATGGATTAGGCAGTGGCTGAGTGACAGACAACAGAGGGTTGTGGTAAATGGAGTTTATTCGGCGCAAGGTCTTGTTACCAGTGGGGTACCTCAGGGGTCAGTACTTGGACCCATTTTCTTTAATATTTTTATTAGTGATATTGCAGAAGGTATTAATGGAAAAGTATGTCTTTTTGCTGATGACACAAAGATTTGCAACAGGGTTGACGTTCCTGGAGGGATCAGCCGAATGACAAATGATTTAGGTAAACTAAAAAAATGGTCGGAGTTGTGGCAATTGAGTTTTAATGTGGATAAGTGCAAGATAATGCACCTGGGACGTAAAAACCCAAGGGCTGAATATAGAATATTTGATACAGTCCTAACCTCAACATCTGAGGAAAGGATTTAGGGGTCATTATTTCAGAGGATCTAAGGGTAAGTAGTCAATGTAATAGAGCAGCAAGAAATGCTAGCAGAATGCTTGGTTGTGTAGGGAGAGGTATTAGCAGTAGGAAAAGGAAAGTGCTCATGCCACTGTACAGAGCACTGGTGAGACCTCACTTGGAGTACTGTGTGCAGTACTGGAGACCATATCTCCAGAAGGATATAGACATCTTAGAGAGAGTTCAGAGAAGGGCTACTAAAATGGTGTACGGCTTGAAGGAGAAAAGTTACCAGGAAAGGCTTAATGATCTTAACATGTACAGCTTGGAAAAAAGACGAGACAGAGGAGATATGATAGAAACATTTAAATACGTAAAGGGAATCCGCAAGGTAGAGGAAGGGAGTATATTTAAAAGGAAACAAAATAGCAAAACAAGAGGACATAGTCTTAGATTAGAGGGGCAAAGGATTAAAAGTAACATCAGGAAGCATTATTTTACTGAGAGGGTGGTGGATATATGGAACAGTCTTCCAGTAGAAGTGGTAGAGGCCAAAACAGTAATTGAATTTAAGCAAGCATGGGATAGGCATAAGGCTATCCTAAACAAAAGATAAATCCGACAGGGTTATCCAAAGAGATTCGAAAAGTCACCGCACGTTCGGTGACTTTTCGTTCTCTTCAATTCGGTTCCTTTTGCCGATCCCATTTCGGTGACCCTGCGGTGTATTCAGCAAGTCCCACAGGGTCCCCGAATTGCAGGGAAAAGCTGCCGCAAACCTGACGAAAACTAACCGAATGCACGCTGAAAACAAGCAAAAACATCTGGATTAACCTTCGAAGAAGCCGAACAGGAGCCGAACAGGAGCCGAACAGGAGCCGAATCACACAGAGCCGAAGCAGCTGTGACGTAGACTAGGGAGGTGAATAAATTAGAAAAACCATTTGTATGAATCTGGGAAAATGAAACGCTGTTTGCAAAGAAACTACTGAGCGAAAATGTCTGAAATTTTCACAGGAGGTCCAGGGAATGATAATAAAGAGGGCTGTTACAAAAAAAAATAAGTAAACTGAAAAAAAAAAAAAAAAAAATCGGACTTTTAATTTTTTTTTTTAAAAATTCAGAAAAATGCTTAAAGTATCCTAAAAAATCTATAAATAAAGAGACTTTTTGCTGCAGAATTTTATAATGAACAGTTTTTTAGATATTGAATTAAAACAGGAATATTTTTAACATTGAAGTCTATGGGATTCTCCTGAATTAACTTGCCGAATTAAACCACCGAATGGCAGGGCATTAGGGGAACCTTTCACTGCTGGTTTGTGTTCTCTGAATAGCCGAAGCAGTGCTTTTTCATGGGGATTTCACTGCCCTCGAACAGGCACCGAACAGGCACCGTATGTGCAGGCAATTCGACAGGATTTGGCGAATTGCCTGCTCTCTGGATAGCCGAATGGCCAGGAAAGGTAACCGAACGCTGATTTTCAGCGTTCGGTTACCTTTCTCAAGCAATTCGAATCTCTTTGGATAACCCTGCAGGTAAAGTATCCATGTAATTGGGCAGACTAGATGGGCCGAAAGGTTCTTATCTGCCGACATTTTTCTATGTTTCTATGTTTCTATGAATCCTATCATTATTAAGCAGTGAGTAATCCCGGTGCTTCCCCTGCATTCTCTAAACTGTTATAGTGCAATACAACAGGCAGAGATCTAACATTTTTTTAAACATTCTTTTCTGTATGGAGGAAGCGGTTTTTCCAAATTCCTGTTGAGCTATAGAGAGACATCAGTGACATGAGACCAATACATTTTTTAACATTAATCCTGAATTAAAATGGTAGGAGAGATGGATTTTATGAGATGTTTTTTATTTTGTTAGTGTTGTTTTCTAACACAAAAATATAGTATATACATTATAAGGTGGGAAACAATTATAAACCCATCTCTATAAGATATATGAACAGAGATTTTCCTCTGTAATGATACGACCAATATACAATTCCCCACGTAAAATCACCCACTGATTGCATTGTACAGCACTGCAGAAAAGTTTGTGAAATTGAAAAATAATAAACCAATGATTATAGTGTAGAAAAGTACATTTAATCCCATAGCTACCTGATGTTACTCTGGGTAGGATTCACTAAGTGCCGATATGGACACGTTTTAGCAATACTCCCACAACGCTTTACAGTAGGAAGGGCCCCTACACAAAATTAAACCACCCCTAAAACCATGCTTATTACCAAAGCCAAACACAATAAACACAGACACATTCTTTTTATGGGTAAATTTAAATAAAGCTGTGGCCAAAGCCAATTTTTTCCATAACATAAACTGTAAACCATATAACACGCCCACTGTCAGCAGAGGCATAACCATGCCTCTGACAGGTATAACCTTCACACAGATTTCAACCTACCTTGCGCCGTCAGCCGCTTCAGGAAGCCCCCTCTCCCAAGTGCTCACTTGAGCTCCACCTTCCAGATTGCTCATTTTTAGGCTGTCCAGGATAAATTCCGCCACCGCAGCCTGAGCCCTACCTTACGCTCAGGCAGCGACCCCCCCCCCGCAGCCAGCGCCGCCTCAATCCCAGCCTGCAAACCCACATTAAAAATGTCCAGACCAATATCAGTGAGGTGAACGCCATGAGAACACACAAGGACAGCATTGTCACCCTCCAATTCCCGATGGCGAATAGCCCGACCCCCCCAACCGAAGAACAAAACGAGAAACAGAGTCATTCAATTTACAGCGGGCATGTTCAAGGGCATGAACATCCCCCAAAGCTGACCACGCAGGGCAAAAAAGAACTTCCGACCACACCAAACAAACACCAGGCAGCAAAGCTTGGAAACGCACCAGATCCTCCTGAATAGAACGAAGAAGGTCGACTGTTCGTAGATGCCCCAAATCGTTCCCACCAGCATGTACCACTAAAATAACAGGACCGCTCAGCAAACGCCACAAGGTCGATACCTCACGGAACAATTGCCCCCACCGTAAACCCTGAATCCCCCGCCAACGAACCCGCACCTGATCCGAGGAGAAACCGAGGTTACACCCGTAGGAACGAACCGAAGCCCGGCGCCCAGCCCAATGAACAAAAGAATGTCCAAGGATCCACACTGTGCAGGAGGGAAAACCTGAGGAAGTAAAAAGAACACCAAAACTTTGAAAGATGCAAAGCAAAAAACCACCAAGAATTACAAAAGATGAGGACGGATATATGATCGATGTCGCACAGACGACTGTCGTCCAACCCTCATAACTTGCTGCTCCGACAGACCCAGTCCTGCAGTCGTAGTCGCCGCTCCAATGCGAAAAGAGTGCACTGAAAATTGAGAGTCGGGTAAACCCAAATGCCGCAGAGAAGTTCGAAAAACACGCACAAACTGAAAACGCGTCAATGCAGAGCCAGACTGATGAAAGAGAAAAGAACCTGGCGCCGAACCCCGACCATTCAGGTACTCCCCGATCCAATGCAAGGGACAAGAGGAACCACCATGAACCTGCAGGTAAACCTCAGCCGCTCTCCCAGCCTTGTCAGTCTTCGAGTGCCGGAGCCACAGATGAACACCCAGATTCGACAGCCACACATCTGAAAACTGTAACGCAGCAACCGAGCCCACTCGCAGAGCGACAAGTTCCCCAATACGAAGAGCCCCATAGAAAGCCATAACGGAAGCAGCACGGAAAAGCGTGACCTCAGAGGCAGAAGAACACGTAAATTTCAACGCCCCCAACAAAACCTCTAAAACAGACAAAGGCACTTTGGCGACGCCCATCCAACACACGCTCGAAGCTCCAATGACGCACTACCCTCTTAATTAAAAATTTACGCAAAATATCCTCTCAACCCAAAAACTGAAAAAAAAAGATAATGCCGAGAGAGACGGCTCAACCGTGGCGCAAGCCTTGCCTTCAACCCGGAGCCTATCCAAAAACGTGAAAGTGGCCAGTAAGCGATCCGCCGGAGATAACACCCCAGACTTGGAAAGAGCCACTCGATACCAGTCCTGCCAGACCCCTACATACAACCTCAGCGTAGCAGGTGCCAAAGATCCCCGGATAAAGCTCCATCAGGCGTCCAAAACAATGTCCCATAAGAATTCCAGGAAGAGCATCCCCGTGCGTTCCGCCTCCAGAGCCACCAACCGAAACCGTTCCCACTGAAAGCGAGAAAGTGAATCAGTGATAACATTACGGACACCCGGAATATGACGAGCACGCACCAAAATGATCCACCTCAGACATTCCAAACCAAGAAAACGCATCAAAGCCAAAACCTGGAGGGAAGCAGATGAACCCCTAGACAATACTTGAACAACTCCGAGATTGTCGGTCCAGAAAACCACCCTGCGATTCGCCAGCACATCACCTCAAAGCACCACGGCCACAACAATAGGGAACAATTCAAGAAAAGTTAAATTAGCAGTCAATCCCTGATCAACCCAACCATTGGGCCAAGGCTGTGTACACAAAGCCCCTCTAAAATATGCACCAAAAGCATGTGCCCCAGAAGCGTCCGTAAAAAGCTTCAATTCATCATTAGTGGCGTCAGGAGACTGCCAACAGGAAGAGCCATTGTAAGACGCCAAAAATTGCAACCAAACGTCAAGATGTGCACGCAACTGCTTCGTCACACGAATGTAGTGCGTAGGAACCCGAACACCCATAGTAGCTAACGATAAGCGCCTGCAAAAAACTCTACCCATCGGCAGCACACAATAGGCAAAGTTAAGATGACCCAACAAGGACTGCAAAACCTGAAGTTGGACCTTTGGGGATCCCCTTACCAGACGTACCAAAGCGACCAGCGACATCAATTTATCGACGGGAAGCCGGAAAATCATAAGATCCTTGTCAATATCTATACCCAAAAAAGACATGACAGATGACGGACCCTCCGTTTTATCCTCAGCAACCGGGACACCGAAATCCAGTGCCACAGCACGAAAAGCATTCAAAAGGACAGAACAAACCTCCGAGTCACGTGGACCAACAAAGAGGAAGTCATCCAAGTAATGAAGTAAAGATTTTGTGCCGGACACCGTAGCCACCACCCACTCAAGAAACGTTGCGAAACACTCTAAATGTTGGCAGGAAATCTCGCAGCCCATGGGCAGGCATTTGTCGAAGTAAAAACGATCACCCAACGCACATCCCAGCAGATGATAACAGTCCGGGTGAATGGGAAGAAGGCGGAAAGCAGACTCAATATCCGATTTTGCCAACAGTGCGCCCTTCCCAGCCGCCCGAACCAACTCAAGAGCTTTGTCAAAAGACTCATAATGAACCTGACAATCTTCAAGTGGAATACCGTAATTCACAGACGAACCCCTTGGATAAGAGAGGTGGTGAATGAGCCACCGAAAAGAACCTGGAACTTTTTTAGGAACTAAGCCAAGGGCAGACACCCGCAAATTAGGGAAGGGCAGAGACAAAAAGGGGCCAGCCATCCTACCCAAGGCAACCTCCTTATCCAACTTATCCTGAACCACCTCCAACTTGTCAAGGGTCGATCTTAAATTGCGTGCAAATTGGGGGAGATCGGAATGCAAAAAAGGAATTCGAAAACCGCAACTGAAAACCTGAAACAATTCCCGCGCGGACGTACGTTTAGGGTACTGTTCTAGCCATGGGGCCATCTTGCCCACGCTCACCGGGGTCACCCCCTAACCCATTGTACACGCTCACCGGGGTCACCACCTCTAAACCTGCCATCTCTGTTAGGGTCAGATTCACTTCGGAACGTGTTCGCTTTTTTAAAACATTTGAAAGTGGGATGTCCACCACCGCATTGAGAGCATTGATGCTGGAAGCGACAGGAGCTGAACCATCTGCAGTGGCACTCATTAAAGAGCCAGCAGACTCCCCGCTTCTGTGTTCTCGAGGCAAAAACAGCTGATCCTACAGTCATGAAAAAGAGCAGAAGTCGGGCGATTTGGCGTCATTAAAAGCAACCACACGCTACCATCCTGCACATCAAAACGTAAATCCGGATGCACAGCCAACCTTTGATGGAGCCTCTGGTCGTACTGATACCAGCATAGACCCCCATAAATCTTATACGCACCCAAGACCAAATCCAAGTACGCAAAAAGAGACACACCCAGCGAAGACGAGCGCTCACACAGCACACTGGCATAAATCAAAAACCCTTGCAGCCAATTGCCGAAGGTAACCAGCAACTGCCGTTTAGTCTTATCCTTGTCCTTATCCCCACCAGTCAGCGGCTTGCAAGGTTTGTCTACAGACTCCCTGTCCTGAGGAACCAAAGATAGCAAGTTCACAAACACCCGCTGAATAATTTTGTCCTTAACATCGTTAGAAATCAACATAGCCAGCGGTGCCATCTCACAGACTGTAGGCTGTGGGACCACCACCGGAGGAACAGCTGGAGGAGGCGCAGAACCTGACCCGAGCACCCCGTGATCAACCGCGGGCAAATTAAACTCAACCACAGACCCAGCTACAGGACGTACCACCACAGGGTCAGCAGCAGGCAAGGAGCCCGGCAGCAAAGGCGAAGCGCCCAACCCAGACCCGAGCGGCGGATGTCCAAGAGCCCCCAAAACAGTAGGCCCCGTGGCAGAGACAGAACCAGAAGACATCCCAGCTCCCAAAACCCAAGCAGACATACCGCCATTCAAACCAGGATCAGAAGCAGGCACAGCAGAACCAGGTGCAAGGAGAGACAGAAAGGACTGGAACAAAGCATCAAAACCCACAGGCAAAACCGACGAAGGGAGGGGAAAACCAGCCGAAGAGACAGGAGAGGACCCCACAGCGACTGGAGGCAAAGAAACAGAGGAGGATAAAGGAGCAAGGGCCGCACACAGGGACCGCAGATGGGACAGCCGAGCACCCGGGAACAGAGACAGCAGGAGCCAGATACTCACGATATGAAACACTCGACCGTGGGTCCAAGTGCCGTCCACCAGCAGCCAAATCTTCAGTAAAAGTATAGTGCTCCATCCGCAATGGCATCCTGGAGCGTGCAAGCAAACGAGGAGATTCCTGGCGCTGGTCCCCATCTTTATCACCGGACGATTCCCTCCATCGCCGCGGTGGGCCACGAGAATTCCGGGTCCGGCAGGCAGGAGCAGCATCAGGTGGTGCACCGAGATCAGCCAACCCACGGCCGGAAGTACGTCGCAAAGACGTCACTTCCTGTGCGCCTCTAGTAGCCGACGCTGCCGAAAGCCACCATTTTGTTGGTGGGATCCAGCGCAAATTATGGAGGCCCAACCCTCACGAGACCGGGCAGATCTGGTAGCAGGAACAGCCGCGGGGCAGCACTAGGGACCGCACTGGCCACCGAAACCAAGGCCGAAGCCCCCCTCCTGGATGGACGCCCATCCCTCCTATCGGGGGTAGCCTGGACAGGCAGATTCGGGCTGAGCCACGCAGGAGGCCTCGAGCGTCGCAGGGTCCTACTGGGTCACACAGCAGACACACAGCAACATCCATCCTCACCGCAGCCACCAGAGATCCCAGGCTCCTGCACATCAGCCATCAGCTGCTGCAATGCCTGGTGGCCATGCTCTCTCACAAACCGTTCAGCCTGTGCCAGCAGCAGCGCTGACAGCTCACCTCCAGCTGAAGCAGACATGCCGGTAAGGTAAGAAAAAAATTCAACACACTGGAAAAAACAGCTAGGAGAGCAGGAACGCAGGAAACGTTCTTCACTGACTGTTCACAACAGCACATTCAATCGGGAATGCTGACTCCCCCCATCAGTGCATTACATAAATAGCCCACAACAATGTATGCAACATTTACATGTAATCCAATCCATGTACCGTATTTTCCCACCCAAAATTTTAACCCACTCCTCCCAGAGAATATTCCAGGGCCCTGTCTGTCAGTCATGGCCCGTCTTCTTAGGCAGGGCGACTGGGCTGCCTTTCACAAACTACTTCTTAGGGTACCATCTCCTGGTGTGAGGTAACCCTAGCATCAGCCTGTTTTCACGTTAACGGCAGGTAAATTCAGTCTTGCGCCGTACCAACAGATCGTTTGCCTCCTGCTACAAATGGCGAAAACCACTTAGCGTGCGATAATTAACGATTCGTAGCGTGAGTTACTGTACTTACTGCGTCCTACACTTAACATGGGCAGCGTTACAGAGCACTTTCTCTATTCTAACCAATAGATCGTTTGGTCCCGGCGCAAACTTTAGCGCCGATACTAATCGCAAAAATTAACCTAATGCTCAACCCTGGTTTTAACTGACGGAAAACGAAGAAAACAGCGAAAAAAAATTCAAAACTATGTTCGCTAAATTAACAAGCAATTGAAAGGAATGCGGTACAGGTGTTCTCCTGGCTCGCTGGATGGAGTTTAGGTGTAAACGATGCATTGTATGGTTAAACCGGCGTGCTTCGGGGAAACTGGAGAAGATGCATTGTATAGGAAAACCTGCCGTGTGCAAAGCCCATAGGATTCAATGTAAAAAATAGTATCGTTTTTATCCTTTATTTTTTTTCAATCGTTTATTTTTTATTTATGCAACAAAAAGCCTTTTTATTTATTAAATGTTTTGAATTTATTAGGTATTTTTCTGGATTTTTTGGGTGAAATTTGGGGTTCCGATTCTTTCTTTTAAAAAAACCCTACGCTTTTGTGCACTGGAAGGCTTTTTATTTTTAACCATACATTGCATTAGAGCTGGTTCTTAGTCCGGGTCTTAGTGTTTCCCTCGTGTGCGCTAATGAATCTTGTACACAGACTACCGCAGACAAGGTGATCTGTTGGTAAGTTGTCAGGCGCTACCTTTTAGCGACTCGCGCTAGATTTTCATGTAGCGTTGTCATTTTAGCTCACACCAGTTGATAGAGCTGTAGATTTTGCTGTGGCATCATGTGATCAGAGTGCTTTGCAGTTGGCCATTCTCTCCTTGGAAGTTGGGATCTACCCATTCGCAAAGTCAGGGTCACGTAACATTGCAGTAAATTTCATTGGTACGATGTTAGACCACCCTGTTATTTTTGCTTCCAAAAAAATGTAGAAATGATATCTGTGTGCCATACCATCATGTTGAGTTAATGCTATAAGGGGGACCCTAATCCATGCTAAAATGGAAGTAAGGGGCCGGTTAATATGAAGAGTGGATAGGCCATCCAATCCCCATACAGAACTCATGGGGCCTTAATTATACAAATAAAAAAAATAATCAGTAAAGCACTCCAAAGCAAACACAATCACTACGCTGCACAAAATCTAATTCTCTCAGATAACAGAAAAAATTATATACAGTATATTATCAGGGTAATTCAGAGACCACTGAAATGTAACCAACATTTCGGTGCTCTCCCGTTTCCCGTACTTGGGCAAGTTTGATTCGCCAACTCTGCAGTGAATTCAGTATCCACCTTAGGGTCCCTGAAGTGCAGGGAACAAGCCGCTGAACACATCTGAAAAACCGCCGCATCGATCCGCAAATCTGCCGAATAGATCCGAAAACCTGCCGTATGCATCTGTCAAACCGCCAAAAAAAAACACTGAATCGATCCGAAAAACACCGAGCAGAGTGCCAACCAGCCACCGAAAAAAGCTGAAAAGCAGCAGAATGGGGTAAAAAGACGCAACTTCATTGCATTGCAGTGACATTTTGGTGCAGCTCGGTGTTCTCTGAATAGATTAACCTTTACTTCTCTATGGGGAGTTCACTGCCGCCGAAGATCACCATATTTCACTGGCAATTTGTCAATATTTGGCGAACTGCCAGCTTTCTGAATAGTCAAATGGCCACAAGATTGCACCGTACGGGGAAATTCACTGTTCGGTGCAATTCTGTGGCCAGTTCGGCTCTCTTTGATAAATCAAAGATAGTAACGGAGGTATTCAGGGTTTTAATAAAAATTCTATTTATTATATCAAAATAGAAACCATACCAACGTTTCAGGCCCATTAGGCCCTTTATCAAGGTCCTTGAAAAAGGCTCTAAAGAGCAGAAACGTCGGATTTCTTATTGTTTTGGAATAAAGTTATATTTCTTATTTATGAATTCATCGAGTCCTCCCTAATGAATATTTATCTATATGTATATTGCAGGGCTCTAGCACCGAAGCATGGGACCTTTTTTTCTCCTCTAGCTAGTGAAGACAGAATGCATTTCTATTTCCCATTTATTTAAATATCCAGCAGCCTGTCCTGTAATGCGGTGCTAAGACTCAGGATACTTGAGGCAGTGCTAAGCACCACTGTGAGCATCCCTTCCATGGAATCCATAGGACTCCATTGAGGCTATCACTGCCAGTCACATGACCTGCAGGATCTCACCTCACGAGATCCAGCAGGTCGGTGTAGTGATTTGCAGAGGGAGACTGGCGGACTTTTTCCACCCAGTCTCTCTCTGCTCCCGGAGGCAAGAAGAGGTGAAATCAGTTAGCACCAGGTCCTAGCTGTGGTTAACTTTTCAGTTAAGCGCAGCAGGATGTAATTAGCGTTAGGACTTTGTAATCCTAATGCTAATTAACACTTTGCGCTCCCCATTTTAAGCATAGGGAGCACAAAGTACAGTAACCTCGCGCTGAAAAGCGCAAGATTCCAATCACTAATGGGTTTTCTAACCCGTTACCTTTTGGAATGGAATATGGTCATTTCGCGCTAGGGCCAGCAAAGCTAACGTTAATGCTCACACACCTGAGCGCTAACGTTGGCGTATGTAATGTGGCCCAAGAAGTTCAGTTTTGGAGCGGGTGCGATTTAGGAAACGAGCAGTCACCCAGGTGGATGAATCATAATACGTTGATCAATTCGGTGTTTAATCCATGTGGAAACAAAGGGCCTTATTACAATCTTCGCGCATACGTTTGCGCCCGCGCAAAAATGCATTAACGTGAGGGGCACAACCCTTTGTTTAGAACGTCGTATTACAATGTCAGCGCATCAAACGCGCGTATATGTCTACCGCGGGTGATCTTGTGCAAACGCTGTGCAAGCTTACTGTACTTAACATTGTGAGCGCAGATGCGTTTGTGCGCTGGTACGCGGATGGTATTACAATCTATGCGCAGTTTGTAACGCACAGCGTTTGCGCGCAAAATTTTAGCAACTCCTAAAAGCTGGTGTTAAAGGCAAATACACCAGCCTAAAAAAAAAACACAGCAAAGTATACAGGTGAAACTCGAAAAATTTGAATATCGTGCAAAAGATCATTTATTTCAGTAATGCAACTTAAAAGGTGAAACTAATGATTTGTCATAATTGTGAGGATTATGGTTACAGCTCATGAAAACCACAAATCCACAATCTCAGAAAATTAGAATATTACATGCAATCAATAAAACAAGGATTGTACATAGAACAATATCGGACCTCTGAAAAGTATAAGCTGCATATGTACTCAGTACTTGGTTTGGGCCCCTTTCGCAGCAATTACTGCCTCAATGCGGCATGGCATGGAAGCTATCAGCCTGTGGCACTGCTGAGGTGTTATGGAAGACCAGGATGCTTCAATAGCGGCCTTCAGCTCGTCTGCATTGTTCGGCCTCATGTCTCTCATCTTTCTATTGGCAATGCCCCATAGATTCTCTATGGGGTTCAGGTCAGGCGAGTTTGCTGGCCAATCAAGTCCAGTAATCCCACGGTCATTGAACCAGGTTTTGGTGCCTTTGGCAGTGTGGGCAGGTGCCAAGTCCTGCTGGAAAATGAAGTCAGCATCCCCATAAAGCTCGTCTGGTAGATGACTGCATTGACCCTGGACTTAATGAAGCACAGTGGACCAACACCAGCAGATGACATGGCTCCCCAAATCAACACAGACTGTGGAAACTTCACACTGGACTTCAAGCATCTTGCAGTGTGTGCCTCTCCATTCTTCCTCCATACTCTGGGTCCTTGGTTTCCAAATGAGATGCAAAAGTTGCTCTCATCAGAAAAGAGGACTTTGGACCACTGAGCAACAGACCAGGTCTGTTTTTCTTTAGTCCAGGTAAGACGCTTCTGACTTTGTTTGTTGTTCAGGAGCGGCTTGACAAGAGGAATACGACATTTGAAGCCCATTTCCAGGATCCATCTGTGTGTGGTGGCTCTTGATGCACTGACTCCAGCCTCAGTCCACTCCTTGTGAAAGTCCCCAACACTTTTGAAAGGCCTTTTCCTGACAATCCTCTCCAGGCTGCGGTCATCCCTGCTGCTTGTGCACCTTTTTCTTCCACACTTTTCCCTTCCACATACCTTTCTATTAATGTGCTTTGATACAGCACTTTGGGAACATCCAGCTTCTTTTGCAATTACCTTTTGAGGCTTTTCCTGCTTATGGAGGGTGTCAATGATGGTTTTCTGCACAACCGTCAGGTCATCAGTCTTTCCCATGATTGTGATTCCTACTGAACCAGACTGAGAGACCATTTAAAGGCTCTGGAACCCTTTGCAGGTGTTATGGCTGAATTAGCTGATTAGAGTGGGACACTTTGAGTTTAGAATATTGCACCTTTTCACAATATTCAAATTTTCTGAGATTGTGGATTTGGGGTTTTCATGAGCTGTAAGCCATAATCACCACAATTATGACAAATCACGGCTTGAACTATCTCTCATATATTAAGTCACCTTTTAAGTTGCATTACTGAAATAAATGAACTTTTGCTCGATATTCAAATTTTTCGAGTTTCACCTGTAGTTACACATTCTACACATACCCAACCAATAAATTTGAGATGTTTGTGTGTTTTTTTTATTGATGCAGCATACTGTATATGCCCAGATTGACTTTGACAGGTGTAAAAACTTAATGTGAGACAATTGTGGTTCTTAATTCTGATTGGCTGAATCTGGTGGAAAAAACTGTCTACACACTGATTTCTGCACGCAACGTTGCTGCGCGCGCTTTGCGTGTCTGTTTTACACGCGTTATTGCTCGACGGATGAAAAAATGCGTGAGCATTGTAATACCAGCGGTGATTAAGGCGCGTTAATGCTTCGCGCAAAAATTCACGCATTGCGCTTTTTTTTTACGTGAAGAATTTAATAGGGCCCAAAGTTTTTGATGTACATGCTCTCAGCTTATTTAATAATTTAAGAGAATCTCTCCCTTTCCGTGGACTAGTAATATGCTGAACCTCAAGGATGTTAACCCTGTGAGGTCTGCATACCGGCATTGTTTCTATTTATCACAAATTAATCCTATTTACAGATTTATTAGATTAAGTTTTTAATATACTAGAACAGGATGAAGTTACAGAATGTAACGTGAAATATTAAAATACGTTTTCAAAATTTTTTGGTCAACATTCTGTAAACATACCTATTTTTATTGTTATTCTTTAGTATAAATGTGTTTTGTTTAGTGACTGAATCCCCAGTTTGTTGTCTTGGCTTTCATGTTTTCCATGCTAAAACTGTTGTATTTCTAAACGTGACATTTCATTTCAATCTCTAATGCTCAAATGCTAACTTGTGCATTTAATTGTGTTGTGGATAATTAGACACATTCTAATATTATTGCTATTTTCTCCTGTAGAAGCACTTGTGAGATTAATCAGAAGACACATCACAGAGCTGAGTGTTACCTGTCTCGGAAAGCTTCCTGAAAAGAGATTTACAGAGGATTAAAAACGTAGATTGTGAGAAAAAGTCACAATGAAGTATATGCTCTTATTCTTGTGCGCATTTCTAATGTGAGTTTAATTCTTATAGTATCATATACAGAATAAGTTCCAGCTTCTAATGAAGCAGAGAAAAATCAAGACATATTTTAAAATACATATACTTTGAGCTTTATGAAACGCGTTAATTGCAGTTTTTTCATCATACATGTAGGCAGACTGTATATCCATATATAAATGTAACTGCAGATGGGTAATATATGTTATACATGTGCAATGCATTTCATTATGATTATAGATTTTTTTGCAATTCGGACAATTCAGGATTCTTTTCAAATGAAACCAAACAAATCATTTCCTTCTACGAAGATATTAATCATTGCTGGATGAAATAAATTGTGTTTTATTCAGCAGTCACAGATGGTCGGGATGGCTAGCCAACCGTTACTGCAAGTGTAAAAGCAAAAATTAAATAAATAAACCCTTATGGAGGTCAAAATGACCCCTTTAACACAATATGCCCCCACCAGGGGTGTAACTACCAGGGGTGCAGAGGGTGCCACTGCACCCGGGCCCTTGAGTCTGGGGGGCCCACACTCGCCTGCCTATATTTTTATATATATATTTCCTTTTTAAATTTGTTTTATACTTATTTGTGAGTTTTACTTTGGAGCTCTGTCATACACACCACATATTACTGTGAGGTTTGCTGCTGTGGAGCTCTGTGATACATTCATACATAGCACACATTACTTTGAGGTTTATTGCTGTGGAGCTCTGAGAGATACAGATATAAAATGGGATGGAATGAAGAGGTCATTTAAGCAAGCATGGGAATATAAGCAAGCATGGGATAGGCATAAGGCTATCCTAAACAAAAGATAAATCCAGGCAAAGTATCCATGTAATTGGGCAGACTAGATGGGCCGAAAGGTTCTTATCTGCCGACATTTTTCTATGTTTCTATGTCATAGTGAACCTGGAAAAAAATGGGACACTATCTGGAGTCAACATTGTGGACCTGGAGGGGGTCAATGCATGTTGATGGGAGGGGGGACATAATATGTTTTTGCCTAGGGTGGGGGGGCCATCATGGTTCCTGCACCTGTGCCCTGAGGTTTCTAGTTACGCCTCTGGCCCCCATATTGTGCGAGTGGGGTCACATCAGCTAAACGGCGGGCATGAAGTTTCTAGGCAATTACACTCACTTAAACTGCCCAGCTGCTAGTAACCCTCAGCCTCCACCTATGAGTGGTGGATTGGAGCTATAAAAGGAAGGGTGTGAAACAGCACCCATTCATCTATGCTGATGGGTTTTTAACCCCTTCACTGCAGGTGATGTGTGGGGAACGTCCTCATTGACCCGCTATATGTGGAGGACATTCCCCACACGTCATCCGCTAGCGGGAGCCCTGGGAGTGATACTAACCTCTCTCTCCGGGGTCCCGCAGCGTTCTGACTTCCCCAAAGTCAGACGCCGCTTTTATAAGCCTCCCGACTGAATTTACGTCATCGCGCCATGCGCCATGATGTCATTTTCAGGCGGCACCCCGGCAAAGCTGGGAGATCGCCTGGAAGGAGGGGGGATACTTTCGGATCGCTCTCCTTCCCGATCAGGAGGTCCTAGCAGGACAAGCCAGGCACCACTTAAAAGTGGAGAGTCTCCCCTTTTAAGCGGTGCCTGGCTTTAACCCCTGAGGCACCGGGCCGTGATCCGGTGGGGGCCGCCATCTTGGATGGCGGCTCCACCTCTGGATCCCCCATCGTCACCTGACGTCATTGCGCATGGCGCGCTGACGTTAGT
Source organism: Leptobrachium leishanense (assembly GCA_009667805.1). Classification (NCBI taxonomy): domain Eukaryota; kingdom Metazoa; phylum Chordata; class Amphibia; order Anura; family Megophryidae; genus Leptobrachium; species Leptobrachium leishanense. Next base: position 455,921,810 of record CM019064.1, on the reverse strand, counting down.
TAGTCGGGGAACCCCCCCTAGCTGCCCAGGGATTTCCTAAGGAAATCCCCTAAGGAAATCTCCTGGTCGAGATAAGGGGTTCCTTTGAATAATGAATGGCCATGTTAAAAGTAAGAAAAAATAAATAAAAATAAAAAAAAGTTGTGTGTATTTTTTATTAATGCAGCAATATTGTTCGCATTTCAATTATAATGTGAACAATGATGCTGCACTCATGGGCGTCCACAGGATGGGGCAAGGGGGGCACTCGCCCCCCTGGCACCAGGGCTGCCTGTCTGCTCTGCCAGACAGCTGTGTGTGCAGCCTGCTCGAGTGTTTGTTACTCGTAGCAGGCTGCACAGGAGTTCCGGTCAGTGTGGGGGTGGTCTGTGTGGATCTTGTGATGTCACCTCCTCACTCTGCCTCCAATCCACCACGTGCTCCCACTCACTGTTTAGACGCTGGGAGAGGCTGCCTGGGCTGAGATGCAGGGGCTGCTTCTGTGGCCATTATGCTGGACACAGCAAAAAAAGGTGATTGTCAGATCTTTATTAAGCTTGATGCCCCCTGGTCTGAGGCCTAGTTTGTCTGCCTGGGGAGGAGGAACACAATGATTAATAGTAATCTGTTTTTGAGGCTCACCAATGGTTTACATATTGTGGTGAACCCTCTGTATTTACTCTGGTGAAGTCTTCTCTTGATTGTTTACTTTGACACACATACACCTACCTCCTGGAGAGTGTTCTTGATCTGGCCAACTGTTGTGAAGGGTATTTTCTTCACCAGGGAAAGAATTCTTCAGTCATCCACCACAGTTGTTTTCTGAGGTCTCCCGGGTCTTTTGGTGTTGCTGAGCTCACGGTGCATTCCTTCTTTTTGAGAATGTTCCAAACAGTTGTTTTGGCCACGCCTAATGTTCTTGTTATCTCTCTGATGGGTTTGTTTTGTTTCTTCAGCCTAATGATGGCTTGCTTCACGGATAGTGACATCTCTTCAGATCTCATCTTGAGAGTTGACAGCAACAGATTCCAAATGCAAATAGCACACTTGAAATTAACTCTGGGCCTTTTATCTGCACATTATAATTGGGGTAATGAGGGAATATCACACACCTGGCCATGGAACAGCTGAGAAGCCAATTGTCCCATTACTTTAGGTCCCTTAACAAGTGGGAGGCACATCTGCAAACTGCTGTAAGTCCTACACTGTTCACCTGAGTTGGATGTACATACCCTCAAATTAAAGCTGACAGTCTGCAGTTAAAGCACATTGTGTTTGTTTCATTCCAACTCCGTTGTGGTGGTGTATAGAGTCAAAGATGTTAGAATTGTGTCGATGTCCCAATATTTCTGGACCTGACTGTATATGACTGTATATATATATATATGTATGTATGTATGTATATGTTTGGAGGGGGGCCTGGTGTGTGTGCGTGTATGTATGGGAGGGTCATGGTTTGTGTATACAGAGATGGCCTAGAAAATGCAACACTCGGATCAGACACCTACACCTTTATTCTTCTATTAGTCTTCCATCATTTTTCGCAGCCTCCATATTACTACACTTTATTTTATGACTGTCCCCCTCATGACATTGTCAAAAGGGCCGAATATGGATGCCATTAAAATTTCCCCCCCCCCCCCCCCGGAAAAATTTCTTCTGTCGCCCATGGCTGCACTAACAATTTTTCTCTATGGGGTGCGTTTGCTAAAAATCATGTAATTTCCTCCAAAAAAATGTAACGAGTCCCCATTTCTAATTTTTTTTAACAAGCGCACCCCATAGAAAATATAACCACAAAGGCTCGGATGATAAGATGTGGAAAAAAACACTTTACACGCTGCAGATGATTAAAAATTCAAATTTTATTGCATTTTTTTGTTATAATATTACAGGCAGGAAATATAATAATGATATATTATGAATCTGCTGAGTCTGCTAAAAAAGGATACATAGTATGTCTGGGTCGCATAATAAAACGTGGCTTCAAATCGCGTTTAAACATGATGAGCAAAAGCGGTAGAAATGAGCTCAGCACACAGATGTGAAATGGCTCAGCAGTGAAAGGGTTAATTTCAGATTTTCATTCCTCCACCTGCCACTTGTCATTCCAACCCATTGATGGAGAGGATAATGACATGTTCCCCCTATAGTTTATTTCAACCATCACCCGCCACTCATCTGTCCGCCACTGCGGTCATTAACCCCCCACCTGCGGTCATGGGTGTGGGGGGTAGACCTATGGCATGTTTCGCCTTCATTTTAAGTTGCTGAGAGGAGAGGTGTTTTTTTTAATCCCCTGTGTCTCCTTTCTATTACACCACACTAGCAGGGTTATTCAGAGAGAGGTGAAAACCAGGAGAATGACTGGAGAAGCGTAATTTCTATGTCAAAATAGCCAAACCAGAAAAATTCTCCCATTTATCTCACTTTACAAACCGGCTATTTGGTCTAGATTGTTCTCTTCTCCTGCCATTCTCCAGGTTTTCACCTTTCTCGGAATAACCCTCAATATCGTTTGAGATATCATTGGAAAAGCCAGAGTTTGGCTGCTACAATGATTCCAAACAAGACCACATGTTGGGCCACATTACAATCTTGACGCTAACGTTAGCGCCGGCATAAGTAAATTTTAACGCGTGGGTAAAAAACATTTGCGCTGACTTCCGAATTACATACTCAGCGCTACAAACGCGTGGAATCCTGTAGCGCGTGTGAACCTGCGCGAACCATGCGCGAGCTTTCTGTACTTCGCATGTCCTATAATTAACATTATGAGCGCAAACGCAAATGTGCACTCGGATAAGTAAGGTATTACAATCTATTAGCGGTAATTACCACATGCACGTAATTCAGATAATCTTAGAGACTCCTAAAAGCTGGTGCTAATAGCATATCTGACCAACCTGGCTAACCCCAAATATACAGGCTGTCATGCCCCACCTTTGGAAGACTGCTATTTCCCTGTATTGCACAGCTTGGCTCCAACAGCTTTGTCCTGGAATGTTGTAATTGGGTTCCCATCCGGGTCTTACTTCAGCTCTGTGCCTTGTCCAGGCTCCTGGAGATCCAGCCTGGGTTTTCCTGTTCAGCCTTGGAGTTACAGCTGAAACCCATCTGCTATCAAGCCTCCATAAATAGCAGAGAGACCCAGCTAGTTTGGTTCTGCATTGTGGTTCCTGACTGATGGCACTTGGCCTAGTGTATCCTGTACCTGCAAGTGTATCCTGTACCTGCAAGTGTATCGTGTATCCTGTACCTGCAAGTGTATCCTGTACCTGCAAGTGTATCCTGTACCTGCAAGTATATCCATCATCTCAGTTCCAGTCTTTATCCTGATTCCTGCCATTACTCTGCCCTGCTGTTCCTGGATATATCACCGTACACCCTCCTTCATTGCCTGGAACTTCCTGCAATCTCCACCTGCTCTGTATCCAAGTTCCTTGGTCAAGACCTCCTGGTTGCTGTACAAGTGGGCTTTCAACTACATAGCCCACTATCCTCAGTGTGGATCCTACCTGTGGCCTATACAGTTTTCACCACCTTCCCTGACCTTCCATTAAGGTAACAGTGCCAGCCGTCCTAATTCTTACTTGGATCCTGTGTGCAGTCTGGACTACAATACCCACTATCCTCTCTTGTCAATAGACTTTGCCTGTGTTATACAGAATTGGCTTATTCTGTTCATTCCAGTGCCTACTGCCAAAGTCCCATTTGTGTTATTCATTAAATCTATAATATTTGCTTGACATCCTGTCCTCTGTGTCGCCGCCTGCTGGGCTCACACCCGAACTGCACACGCCACCTGACACAGGGCCATAAAAAGGAATGCACCAAAGCACAGTGGCCCATTCAAATCATACCAAACCAATACAATGGATGATGTTGTTTGTGCATGTATCATTGCTACAGCATATGCGCTCATTTTGCGTCATAGATGCAGAACTCGTCTCCGATGCCAGCAGGAGTTGTAGAGGGAGCGTGCTGTCCCGCGTGCACCTCGTGTCCAAAGGACACGATTAACATTGGAACATCTGACTGATGCTGAGTGTCGACTCCGCTACCGGTTGACCCGGGCACAGATATAAAGGCTCTACCTACAGCTATGGTCCCGTCTGGGACACAGATACAGTATCTGTCTCAGGGATGACAAAGTTGCTGTGTTGCCTGAGGTTCCTCGCCACTAGCACCTTCCAGCAGCCTCTAGCTGAATTAGGCAGTGTCAGCCAGAGCCCCTTTCTCCATCGTGTTCCATCACTTTCTCCTAGCAATGAAGCGCAACTGGCACATTTATATAGGATTTCCTACCACCCATGAGGGATTCCAAAGAGTGAAACAGGGCTTTAATGCACTTGGTGGCTTTCCCAACATCGTGGGGGCTATTGATTGCACCCACGCAGCGATCCGTGCACCTTGGGTGGAACCTGCAGTTTATATCAATAGAAAACATTTTCATTCAATCTATATGCAAATGGTGTGTGATGCAAACATGCGCAATATGCACACAGTCACAGAATGACTGTGGCAGACGCTATTTATTAGCGTGAGATAGGTGTGGTTCTTAATTTGGATTGGCTGAATCGTGAAAAATAACTGTGCGCAAAGATTTTTGCGCGAGGCGGTACTACGCGTGCATTTGGGGCGCATCCTGTTAGCGTTACGCGCACATGCACTATTGATCGGCGGATGTAAACACGTGCGAAGACTGTTATTTCAATGGTGATTTGCGTGCTAAACTTTAACGCTTAGCACAAAGATTTTCACTTTGCACTAGGATTTTAGCGTCAAGATTGTAATGTGGCCCGTTGTGTGTAAAAATAAATAAATAAAATTACATTTTTCTGTTCTAACATTATCTGCTTTTCCTAATTCCCCAATGCTGCTGCCATCACTCACCTTCTCCTTTCCCACACAGGGAGCAAGTTTAGTTTTTTTATACATGGTCCTATGATTAATAAAATGCAGTGCTCCAAAATACAAGTGAGAAATTTACTTTTTTCCAATTTTGGTTAGTGTATATTCCTAGAAAAATGCAATAACGGGTTCTCCATTTCTGTCTTTTTTTAATGATTATATAGAATATATAACCACAAAGTAGAAAATGATAACATGTGGGAAAATAATTTCGTACACTGTAAATGATTGATGCTGCTTTGCTGGTTTTTGTTATAGCATTCTGACAAGACACAACATATACACATATTTGATATATGTTGAATCTGCCGAGTCCACTGAAAATAAGGATACATGTTTGGTCTCGGTCCTACAGTAAAACAGAACTTCAAATCAGGTGTAAACAAAATGATCATAAAATGAGCGAAGGGGTTACTAGAATTTTTTTGATCTCATGTGATCTATAAAGAGTATACTTTAGATTTTATAGATAACATTGAGGGTCTTATACACGACTATAGAGGTTTAGGACAGATCTGTGTAAAAACATGTGTGTCAATAGAACTGCATAGAAGCAGATTATACGACTAAAGCTACAAATGCTGCTGTTATTGAAAATAATTCACATAAAAGGTAAGCCTAAATATTATCACTTTCTTTCCTACAGCCTCAACAATGGACTGAGCATCCCTGTGAAATTACTCAAAAGAAGCACAAAAGATGACACTAGTATCACTGGAGAAGCTGAATCCATACAGTCAGATGCTCCTCTCCAGGATGGGAATGCTGTTAAAGAAATCATTAGAAGCCTGAAAGAAAGGCTGCATGTTATAGTGCTTTGTGGTGGAATTGGTGGAGATTTAGGAGGAGGACTTGGTGGAGGTCTAGGAAGAGGACTTGGTGGAAGGTTTATGATTTCTAGTGTAGGAGGACTTTAGGTGTAACAACAGGAAGGGATAATGCTTTGCTGAATCACCAGTAGAAAGTCTTAATTAGTTCATTAGTTATTGGAAACATTTATAAACAAGAGGTGTAAGTATGGAGGCTGGATTTAGAATGTTCTATGGGTGAAGGAGTTTAGGGTTACGGGATGCTTAGGTATAGATGTTAGGCGCTGGGGTTTTATTCATTCATTAGGCTGAGTGACAGAGGGAATTGTTCAGTTTAGACATAAAAGGACTAAATACAGATAATAGAGAGCAGCAACAGATGATGGAGACCAGGGATATGTCACGTTGCTGTTGTATAAGAGTGACTTGAACCAGACATTAGAAGAAACCGAAACATGAGGATCACATGGCGTGTTATTCATGAGACGATATTAGCAAACCAATGGATTAACATCTGAGTTTCAGAACCTAAAAGCATATTCCAGTTGTTTTCACATATGAATTAAATTTACTCTCACAAAAAAGACCATCACTTTTTAAGTCATAAATTGTGTCACTGGTCACAGGCATTTACATGTAACTACACTCAAATAATCTCATTCACTGATGGATTATTCACCTAATGCTAAATAGGAACCATAATTTAATGGGAAATTGCAAAACAATTTTAAGTCAAACTAGTCAAGAAAAGAGCTCAGCTGGAATATTTTACAAGTCCATATATTTAGTGAATATTCATAATGAAGCTTCAGGAGTAACTGATGGCTATGTGTATGGGCAAATTGTTTTCTTTGCTCTCTGGAAAAAAGATAACTGCATTTTTTGGTGTAAAGTGTAACGTTGGGGGCTTCCAGCCCTACCTGTGTGCTTGAGGACAGCAAGTCTGATGCTGCTCGCTGACCACTGCCTGGTTTAAATGGAGACAGGCAGGGAGGTGATTGCATGAGGTGTGGCTTGAGTGGGGGGCGTGGCCTGGTGAAGGTCTTTAAAAACCCTCAGTTAGTTTCAGAAGTTGCCAGATCGTGGTTATCCATCCTGAGCTCCTTGTACCTGACTGCTATATTGATTTAACCTGTTACTGACCTCTGCTTGTGTTCTGACCATTCTGCCTTCTGTTGCCCTAGACTATTTGCTTGTACTAGCTACTGCTCTGATACCGACCCGGCTATTCCATTTGACCATTCTGAACTCTGTATTCCTGATTCTGGCTCGGCTGACTCCTCTCCGTATTGTTAACCCTTTTCTGTCTAGCTAGTTTACCTGGCCAATTCTAAGGACCAGACAGATAGGGATCATTCACAGCTACACTGTTGGTAGCTTCTGGGTTTTGTGGAGTGTTGGGGGTTAAGTACTGCGTGGTGGGATCCGGGAACCGTGACATAAAGTAAGCAAACCAAATCTGACCTAATACCTAATCCATGCTCATAAATCCTGACTATATGCAAATGTAAGAAGGTATTCAAGGCACGCTGTGTGCCGTTTTGATGCAGTTCATACACTCAGTGGCGTAGCGTGGGGGGGCCGTGGCCCCGGGTGCAGTTTTGTTAGGGGCACATAATTTCAAAAGAAATTTGCACCCCTAAAACTTGAGGCCCGGACTGACCCGCCGGGCGCCGCCCAAGGGCCCGCGGGTTGAGGGGACCCAGATGCCAGGCAGCAGGAGTCCCTGCCCGGTCCTGAACAGTGAGTCCATCCATGTTGAAGGGGATGCAGCTGCGTGCAGTCGCAGCTGGTCACGTGGTCTGGCTAATCAGGTGGTACTGAGTCTCTGTACCACCTGACTGGCCGGACCGCGTGACCTGCGCACGCACGCAGCTGCCTCCCCTTCAACAGGACGGACTCACATGCTGTTCAGGACCGGGCAGGCACTCCCGCTGCCCGGCATCTGGGCCCCCTCAACCCCTGCTGGATCCGGAGCTGGGGCAAGTATCCATGTGAGAGCTGGCTGCCGCTGGGGCAATATCCAGGTGAGAGCTGTGGGCAAATCCATGAGCTGGGGGCAAATCCATGAGCTGGGGCAAATCCATGTGAGAACTGGGGCATATCCATGTGTGAGCTGGGGCATATCCATGTGTGAGCTGGGGCAAATCCATGTGTGAGCTGGGGCAAATCCATGTGTGAGCTGGGGCAAATCCATGTGTGAGCTGGGGCAAATCCATGTGTGAGCTGGGGTCAAATCCATGTGAGAGCTGGGGCAATATCCATGTGAGAGCTGGGGCAATATCCATGTGTGAGCTGGGGCAATATCCATGTGTGAGCTGGGGCAATATCCATGGGAGAGCTGTGGCAATATCGATAACGTGTCCACAGGTTGGGGGGGCGCACAATTCTTGGCTGGCCCCGGGCGCTGACAACCCACGCTACGCCACTGCATACACTGTACAATCTTTGACCGAATAAGTGGTGCCACTGACTGCAGATCACGTGAACATGCCACATTTTCCTTAGAAAAAGAGATTTAGTCAATGTTTATGCTTTTTATCTAGATCCAAATAAGGGACAATTTACAAGTAGGAAAGTTCGCCTAGCATTAGAACATGCCTGGACACACCAAGTACACCATCTGTGGACATCTGCTGCATGTTCTATATGTTCTGGTGACCTACCTTTTAAATTACATGTGGAAGGACCATAACATATGCAGTGTCTCTGAATGTTACTTTCTTTACGAAATGTGTTTTAAATGTTTCTGGTAAAAACAAACAAAATAAAAGGCTGCATAATCCTCAGCATGATATGTAAAGGTCACTGCATTGCTGTCAACATTCGAACAATTCGACAGACTACTCAAATATTATAAATATTTAGATATTTGGCTTTACCCCAATTTGGACAAAAGGTATAGAATGTGTCAACCTAAAAAAAATTTGGTTTGAAAAAGTCCTGGTTGGAAAGAAACATTATACAAAGATTTCTGGTCTTTCTGTTTAATGATATCAGACGGATGTAACAGGATATTATGCTGGTGTAGTTAAGACCTGCCCTGGTGAATTCATGGTCCAGCTCTGTCATTTAGTAACAGTTATTCTAGTTTATAATGAAATGTCTCCCTTTTATATTGTAAATCGCAACATTATCGAATAAAGCTAATTTTAAAAAAAAAAAGCATTTGGGACTCACTCTATGCCGCACCTCTCACCTAAAATGTTAAACATTATGCAATTTTTTTATGAAGACGCAGCATTTATAGATGAATTTCACATTCAAATTTTATGGGTACATAACAATGGATAATATATTAAAAGGTGATCAATTTTAAAAACGTGTGTGCTTGTGTGATCTGTTCCAAGCCGAGGGGTATGGTTTGTGTAGAAACAGGGGGCTGTTTGTGAGGGTCCTGAGAACGAGCAACAGCACAATGGCCTGCTCTACGGTGGGTGCCCGCTCAGGTCTCACAAACAAGGTTTTAGCTTGATTGTGCCATTACAGGGATGAATTTTCCATATGCAAATCAGCCTGCTCTCACCCAGAAAGGGTGGCCAGTGCTGATTGCCAAGGACGTCATCCCTGCACGAGAGGTGCAGCAACCCCCGATGATCGTTTCGGCCTTATTGGGCCTCGTCAGGAGGGTATAGCTGACACCCCTCTAGGCACATCAAGCAAGGGGTCCACGTCTGGATGACCCTTTACAATTACAGTGAGAAACAGGGGGCTGTTTGTGAGGGTCCTGAGAATGGTTTGTGTAAGTTATAGTTGTAACCGCTTGTCTCACACAAATAACCAGCGGACAAATTGATATTCCTTGTATTACCATTCAGTTTTTGAAAGTTATTGATGTAATTGACACATAAACATCGAATTGATTGTTATTCTCATGGTGGAGCTAAGTCACTTGTAATTCTTCAATTACTGCAAAGATCCCCAAAACAAAGTCAGGTTCTAATGTAATTTTGCCAACTTGAAAAAAAAAAAAAATTATATATATATATATATATAATATATATTATATATATATATAATATATATATATAAAAATGAGAATGGCTGCACTCGTAAAAAAATAAAACAAATTTTTTTTCAGAACATTAAAAAGTGAAACCGACGTTTCGACTCTCATTTATATACAGTCCAAAATGGATGCACACCAGGGCTTAAGTAAAAAAAATATTTTTATTAGAAGTTACATTAAAAATGACCAACGTTTCGACCCTTTATCTTTATCAAGGAAAAGCACAATACAAATAAACAAGATATAAATAGGCAAAATGAGCTGTACACTCACTAATGAGGACATTGCTGCACACCTGGCTCCGTCTCCCCGAAAACCAGAAGTGATGTGTCGGCGGCTGCTGGTGTGACAAAGCATGCTGGGAAAGCGAGTTCTAAGCATGTAAATTAACAAAAAAGCCAAAAAATGACCCAGCACTACAGCATTGGGTGTGTATACCAGCAGCAAATTAAAAACAACAAAAGAGAATATGCAAGGAGGTTAAAATAGGATGACAGAAAGTGTTGTTATGTAATCACATGCGTAAAAGTTTTTTTGCAGGATTAACTAAGCATGAATATAGGGAAAATACTATCACAAAGAAAATTGCAAAAAAAGGTGAAAAATATGAAAAGTGAACAAAACTAAGCACAAATCCTAAGCATCTGAAACAGCCACTGCCCATTTCCCAATATTTACAGGTTTTACATTACAACACGGACTTGACCTTGCGAGATAACCAAATTGAAGAGATGACAACTAGATTTGGACATAGAGGATACAGTTTACCATGCTTACAAACTGCTTTAACCACTTCAATGCTAAGGACGCGCTCAGCGCGTCCTCAGCATTACCGCTGTGTGCTGAGGACGCGCTGAGCGCGTCCTCAACATTGGGGTCAGCGTTCGGCGGCGCCGGTTCCGGCGATCGCTGGCCCCTCCGGTGCGGGCCTGACATCCTGGATGTCAGCCCGGCATCCGGACCACAGCACCGCCATTATTAGGTGTCATCGCGGGGCGCGATGACACCTAATTCAGGCGCCCCCCCCCCGCATGTGCGGAGGAGGCGCCTGAAAGGGAGGGGGGGGAGGTCCTTCGGACCTCTCTCCCTCCCGATCGGCGGCGCACAGGGGGTTAACCCAGGCATCATTTGGAAGGGCACAGCCTGCCCTTCCAAATGATGCCTGGCATTAACCCCTGGGGAGCTGGATCGCAAATCGGCGCTGAAAAGCGCCGATTCGCGATCCTTCCCGGAGCTGGCCGACATCTTGGATGTCGGCCAAGCCTCCGGGAACTCCCCCAGAGGACTGGCGTCATCGTGCGTAGCACGATGACGCCAGTCCTACAGTTAACCCCTAACTGCCACCAACTGTGGAGATAGGGAGTTCCAATGAACTCCCTATCTCCCGATCCGTGGCAGCTAGGGTTAAAATTTTGATATCGTTGGATCGGCCAGAGCATGGCCGTTCCACGATACCAAACATGAAAGTTAAAAATGTTGTAAAAAAAAATAAATAAATAAATAAATTAATAAAAATAATAATAAAAAAAAAAAAAACACTTTTTTTTCTTTTTTTTGGTTTGTTAATGCAGCAATATTGTTCCCATTTCAATTATAATGTGAACAATGATGCTGCACTAACGATTTTGTATGCGGTGCGTTTGTTAAAAATAGTGTCATTTTCCCCAAAAAAAATGTAACGAGACCCCATCTCTAATTTTTTTAACAAGCGCACCCCATACAAAATATAACCGCAATTGCTCGCATGTTAAAATGTGGAAAAACACTTTACACGTTGTAAATTATTGAAAATACATATTTTATTGCATTTTTTGTTATATGTATACCGTAATGTCATGTCTGTATATTATAATAATGACATATTATGATCTAACGAGTCTGACGGAAAGAACGATATATAATATGTCGGTGTCAATAACTAAAATAAGCCTTCAAAACACGTTTAAACATGATGCGCAAAACAGGTAAAAAATGACCTCAGCACAGGGGCGGGAAAAGCCTCAGCAGCGAAAGGGTTAAAACAAACTCAATATAGATTATGTGAAGGAACCGTTCCCTTCCGTCTGTCCTGGCTCTCCAGACACCCCTTCGTTGCAGTCAGCCCGGCTACTGGGAGCGCTGTCCTCAGCGCCTCGAGCGGCTTGACCTGCCTGCTTCTGTTCCTCTGCCCTGGAGCCGTTAGGAATCTCCAGAAGGCCGCTCTCTGCCTTCTGAGGGTGAGTGTGGAGTGTAGCGTAGTTTGTAATAAAGACACCAGGCTTTAAAACTGCTTTAAAACCGGATCCTCTCTCTCTGAGCTCTGAGAGTTCTCTGACTTTTTAATGAACAACCACCATTTATGCTGAAGTCAACAGTCAATAATTTGCATACCCATACTAATTACATTAGGTCAGTTATTCACAATAAACATTCTTTACATTCTCTAGCCCTTTTCAGCTCACACAACATTTGTAATATCCATTGTTCTAACACATCAATTAACACACACTATCAGAGATCCTTTGAATAAACATGCAGCTAGATAATGGGAAAAGCCCTGGTGCATAAATTACACAGCAGTAAAGCTTGTTTACTGTATACACAAAAACACATTTACCTACAGGAATATAAGTATTTTTAAAACTAAAGCTATGCCATTTTACACTAAACTAAATTAAACTAAAACCAAACGATGTAAAATATATTTAAAAACACACGATATAAATGAACATAAAGTCTCTTGGGGTTTGAAGCATGGAGCGTTACATCAGCTCCATTGACTTATGTCCCCCTTCCAGAACGGCAGGGCAAGCTTAGATCCCAAACGGATCTCTTGCCACTGACGAGACTTCTCACCTTGTCCTTTTTTCTGCGCCATCCTCAAAGTTCCAGGGTGCTGGCGCACAAGCATCACCAGTGGGGTCTGACGGTCGCCACAGGGTATGCCTGGGTGTGGGTCCATAGTCTGTCGGGAGGAGGCGAACCCCTGGGTTTCTCCACTTGTCCTTGTGGGCTGGCCCGCTGTCTGAGGGGTGCCCTATACTCTGGGGCCCGGCGTGTCGCTGGTGTAATCCTTTGTTGGTGTCCCCTCCTGGGGAAGTGTCTCGCTGTTGGGGATAGGTACCGCCTGTACCTTCTCCCAGGGTATCAATAACCCGGGGGGAACGTGTCCAAACTGCATGTGCCCCTGGTGCTCTGGCCAGCCGTTGAGGGGAATAGGTGAGGCAAGAGGCCTCCAGCCTAAAGGGTTGGGAGGATGGGCAGAGGTTGGAAATGCTCTGCCCCATAGCCAGCGCTTCCGCTGGAGGGGTAGATGCTGGGGACGTGTCTCCGGGCGGGAGAATGGTGTCCTCCATTCTTGGTGGGGTCATTCGTTGCTCCGGCAGCCTGTGGAGATCCTTGCTCGGTTCGTCTTGGTGCAACTTGGGGAGTGGGCAGAGCCAGCGGCGCTCTGCCTGTTGCCAGCGCTTCCGCTGGAGGGGTAGATGCTGGGGACGTGTCTCCGGCGGGAGAATGGTGTCTCCATTTTGGTGGGGTCATTCATTGCTGGGCCGGCAGCCTGTGGAGATCCTTGCTCGGGTCGTCTTGGTGCAACTTGGGGAGTGGGCAGAGGCCAGCGGCGCTCTGCCCTGTCGCCAGCGCTTCAGCTGGGGGATAGACACTGACAAAGTGTCTTCTGGAGGAGGATGGCATCCTCCATCTCCGGTGGGGTCATGGGCTGTGGGAAAACCAGCCCGGGGGGATCCTCTCCTGGGTCCGATGTGACCATTATGAAAGGTGGGCTGAGGGCATCAGCGCTCTGACCCGTCGCCAGCACTTCAGCTGGGGGATAGACACTGACACAGTGTCGTCTTGCGGAGGATGGCGTCCTCCATCTCCGGTGGGATCAAAGGTTGCGGGCAAACCAGCCCGGGGGGAACATCTGTCTGCTCCTCGTGGCAGACTGTGGGGGGTGTAGCTTCCTTGACGGAAATTCCAGGCAAGCTGTAAATCTCCTCCCAAGTATCGCTGGGGAGTGCGGGTTCCTCCCATGAAGCTCCAGACAAGCTGTAAGTCCCCATAAAAGGATCGCTGGGGGGTGTAGATTCCCTGGACGAAGCTCCAGGTGGGCTGCCAACCTCCACCCAGGGCTCTATGAGGTAGGTTTCAGGGGTGGGGTATTGTCGCTTGGAGCTCGGCCAACCGCAGCTGGTGTTGGCGCTCCTTATCTCGCTCCTCATCTTCTTGGAGGTCCATCATCAGTTGTACAACTGCGGCTTCGGAGGGGGTGGTGCCGCATATCTCTAATATTGCTCAAGCTTTATTTCGGAGGTGATCTTCAGTGGCCGGAGTCGGGGTTGGGGTTCTTACCATTCGCTGGTCCATCCTTGTAAGCTCCTTGACCAGGGCTTTCTTGTTTTTGGTGCCGGCGATTCCTCCACGGCACTCTAATATGTATCTCAGCGTGTCCTCTTGTAGTTGGCATAGCTGGCCATTCTGCGTTTCTTCTGGGGTTGGAGAGCTTATCCTCACCGCTTGCCACCAGTGTGAAGGAACCGTTCCTTCCGTCTGTCTTGGCTCTCCAGACACCCCTTCGTTGCGGTCAGCCCGGCTACTGGGAGCGCTGTCCTCAGCGCCTCGAGCAGCTTGACCTGCCTGCTTCTGTTCCTCTGCCCTGGAGCCGTTAGGAATCTCCAGAAGGCCGCTCTCTGCCTTCTGAGGGTGAGTGTGGAGTGTAGCGTAGTTTGTAATAAAGACACCAGGCGTGGCTGTATGCTTTAAAACCGGATCCTCTCTCTCTGAGCTCTGAGAGTTCTCTGACTTTTTAATGAACAACCACCATTTATGCTGAAGTCCAACAGTCATAATTTGCATGCCCATACTAATTACATTAGGTCAGTTATTTACAATAAACATTCTTTACATTCTCTAGCCATTCAGCTCACACAACATTTGTATATCCATTGTTCTAACACATCAGATTAAACACACACTATCAGAGATCCCTTGAATTAAACATGCAGCTAGATAATGGGAAAAGCCCTGGTGCATAAATTACACAGCAGTAAAGCTTGTTTACTGTATACACAAAAACACATTTACCTACAGGAATATAAGTATTTTTAAAACCAAAGCTATGCCATTTTACACTAAACTAAATTAAACTAAAACCAAACGATGTAAAATATATTTAAAAACACACGATATAAATGAACATAAAGTCTCTTGGGGTTTGAAGCATGGAGCGTTACATCAGCTCCATGACAGATTACATGCATCCAAGAATATGAATACGAACAAGCCTCCAAGGATAATGCTACCTATAACCTACCATAACCAAGGCGAGATAGTAGCGCAACAAATCTGCAAACACTGGAATTAATTGAAATTTGATAAAAATTTACCATCGCAATTTCTTCAACCACCACTTATCAGTTTTCGAAGAACTCGTAATTTGAGAGATATTTTAGCAAAGAAAATCCCATACACTCCTACAGCACAGGACCTTCTACCTTTCAGAGATTGAGTTGTTTTTCGATGTTTGGGTTGTGTCACCTGCAACCACAGAACTCCGGGAAATTCTTTTGTACATCCACATACCGGACAACGCTTTAAGATTAAGTTCAGAATCACATGCCTCACAGACTATGTTGTGCCCGTGTGGCAAAGCCTATGTGGACAACACAGATCGCTCTCTATGAGATCGAATGCGAGGCCATAGATCCGCTATCATGACTGCTTATAGAGATGGCTTCACAGATAAGCCAGTGGCAAAATTTTTTTAGAACAACAACATCGTTTGTCCACATTTCGATTTATGGCGATTGACCATGTTCCCCCGTTGATACGAGGGGGTAACAGATCTATATAACTGTTACAAAGGGAAACTTATTGGATCAGAACCCTCAACACAGTCTCCCCGGCAGGACTGAACGAAGATATTTCTTTTTCTTCTTTTTTGTATAACCGATAATATATCCTCAGCTACGTCACTGATACAACATTTTATATTTACAATTTCATTTTTTCAAGAGAATACACATAGGGACCTGCAAACGTTTGATATTTCGATTCAAATTCAAATCGCCAGACGTATTCGATTCGATTCGATTCGGAAGTGAGCAGATTGATTCGAAAACTTTTCAAATTGGTCGCTTTCTTAATCTGTAGCTCTGGTATCGGACTCTCGGAGGCCGATTCTGGAGCTTGTCTGGCTGTGATCTGTGTTCCCCAGCGGTGCCTCCCAGACGCACAGCACGCAGCTGGAAATGGCACCACCCACCCCAACAAGACCTCACATGATGCACAGAGGAGACCGACGATGGGCGTGGTTGAAGCTGCAGAAAGGTGTTTGGCTGGGACAGAGGAGTGAACAGCAGGCAGGCCCGAGCCAAGGTGGTGATGGTGAATATAACTACCCTGTCACTCCTTTATTGTGCTTATTTTGCAGGATGGTGTAGGTGATGAAATAGTGCAATAAAAAGACTATTGTACTGTGCACTGAATCTTAAAGCATATAAGTGGGAGCAACTCAGAAAAAGGACCACTCCTAAAATAGTCCCAATAGTAGATGCAAATATATAAACTCGAAAGCACACCATAAAATAAAACAATCTTTATTGAGAAACAACACAAATGCACAACAATAATTAATCAAAAGAAAAAATAAAGCATTTCATATAGTAGTCAGAAAACCAGGATTAGAATCTATCTATTGGGCACATGAATAGATGAAAAAAAATATACACAAAAATATGTATGTATATATCAGCCCACTAAGGCCACACCTGGCTAAATCAACCAAAAAATACACACAAATAGGAAAATGATTGTGTCAGTTAGCAAAAGAGCATAACACCAGATAGAAATTAAATCATGTTGTACCATATATGACCATTCAAATATAAAACAACCAATAGAAAAAATAGCCAAGGGAAACCTGCAGGACAGCAAGACAGCAGAGAGCAGCTAACCCGATGTTTTGGTCCAAGATTTTTATCAAGGGTATAACACGGTATATAGGTAGGTGAAGGAATAGATCATTCATCAGAATGAGAGTGACAGGGGTGGGGAGGGCTTAGAACTGGCCATATTAATTATATGGGGGTCTGTTCTGTGTGGGGACATAATAAATTATATGTAACATCAGCTGAACCGGCATACACAAACCTATCCAGGAAGCAGCCTACAGGAAAGCAGCACTCAACGATTCGATATTTGATTTGAATTCGAACCTTAACAGCCGATTCGATTTGTGATTCGATTTGAGCGAAAATTTGTGATTCGCAGGGTCCCTAAATACACACCACTTATTCACACATGATCACTCTATTAATTTGTACTTTCACTCCGATGTAGGTTTAAATTTTTTTTTAATTCCTTCACGTTATATATCAACATTAATTACATCATTATTACAATTATAGTCTTTTCATATTATTTTGCACTTTACTGGCACACGCCATACATACATGCTCCACATTAGATTTTTCACTTATATCACGTAGCCAGCATAGTCACACTACACACAACCATACACATACAGGCTTATTCAAAGAGATCCGAATTGCGGCCAAAAGGTAACCGAACAGTGAAATTCAGCGTACGGTTACCTTTCCTGGCCATTCGGCTATTCAGAGAGCAGGCAGTTCGCCAAATTTTGGCGAACTGCCTGCACATACGGTGCCTGTTCGGTGCCTGTTCGAGGGCAGTGAAATCCCCATAGAGAAGCAATGCTTCGTATATTCAGAGAACCCCAAACAGCTGGGAAAGATTGCGAAATGCCCTGCCATCGGTGGTTTCATTCAACAGGTTTATTCAGGAGAATCCCATAGGCTTCAATGTTAAAAATATTCCTGTTTTAATCCAATATCTAATAAACCGTTTATTTTATTCTGCAGTAAAAAGTCTCTTTAATTTTAGATTTATTAGGATCTTTTAAGCATTTTATGGGGTTTTTTTGCGAAAAAAAAGTTTTCAGTTTTTTTTAAATCGTTCTTTCTTTTTTCTGTAACAGCCCTTTTTATTATCATTCATTGGATCTTATATGTAAATTTCAGACACTTTCTTTCCGTAGTTTCTTTGTAAACAGCGTTTCACTTTTCAAACATCCAAGCCTACTGGTTGTTTTTTTTTCACTCCATTCGTCTGCGGTGTTGGCTTTTTCTGGCGGCTGCTCTGCGCTCTGATCGTCTGCTGCTCGGGTTCCTCCGACGTGTTCGGTGGGGCTAATCCAGCTGTTTTGCAGGTTTTAGTGAGTGTTCAGCGGGTTTTGAGGTGAGTGTTCGGCGGGTTGGCGGGGAGTGTTTGTCGGGTTTTCCTTGCACTTCGGGGGCCCTGTGGTGCTTGCTGACTACACCGCAGGGTCGCCGAAATAGGATCACCGAATTGAAGCTAACGAAAAATCACCAAGCGTATGGTGACTTTTCGATTCTCTTTGAATAACCCTGATAGTTTCCTATGTGTATTTTCTAACATAGTTATATTTAGGTTTTGTTCACTTTTCATATTTTTTCAATTTTTTTTGCAATTTTCATATTCATGCTTAGTTAATCCTGCATAAAAACTTTTAAGCATGTGATTACATAACAACACTTTCTGTCATCCTATTTTAACCTCCTTGCATATTCTCTTTTGTTGTTTTTAATTTGCTGCTGGTATACACAACCAGTGCTGTAGTGCTGGGTCATTTTTTGGCTTTTTTGTTGATTTTCATGCTTAGAACTCGCTTTCCCAGCATGCTTTGTTACACCCACAGCCGCCGACACATCACTTCCGTTTTTCGGGGAGATGGAGCCAGGTGTGCAGCGATGTCCTCATTAGTGAGTGTACAGCTCATTTTACCTATTTATATCTTGTTTATTTGTTTTGTCCTTTACCTTAACCCTTTCGCTGCTGAGGCTTTTCCCGCCCCTGTGCTGAGGTAATTTTTTACCTGTTTTGCGCATCATGTTTAAACGTGTTTTGAAGGCTTATTTTAGTATATGACACCGACATATTATATATCGTTCTTTCCGTCAGACTCGGTAGATTCATAATATGTCATTATTATATGTATACGTTATGTCATGTCTGTATATTATAACAAAAAATGCAATAAAATATGTATTTTCAATAATTTACAACGTGTAAAGTGTTTTTTTCCACATTTTAACATGCGAGCAATTGCGGTTATATTTTGTATGGGGTGCGCTTGTTAAAAAAATTAGAGATGGGGTCTCGTTACATTTTTTTTGGGGAAAATGACACTATTTTTAACAAACGCACCGCATACAAAAATCGTTAGTGCAGCATCATTGTTCACATTATAATTGAAATGGGAACAATATTGCTGCATTAACAAACCCAAAAAAAAGAAAAAAAAGTGTTTATTTTTTTTATTTATTTTTTTTATTTATTTTTTTTTTTACAACATTTTTAACTTTCATGTTTGGTATCGTTGGAACGGCCATGCTCTGGCCGATCCAACGATATCAAAATTTAACCCCTAGCTGCCACGGATCGGCAGATAGGGAGTTCATTGGAACTCCCTATCTCCACACTTGGTGGCAGTTAGGGGTTAACTGTAGGACTGGCGTCATCGTGCTACGCACAATGACGCCAGTCCTCTGGGGCAGTTCCCGGAAGCTTGGCCGACATCCAAGATGTCGGCCAGCTCCCGGGAAGGATCGCGAATCGGCGCTTTTCAGCGCCGATTTGCGATCCAGCTCCCCAGGGGTTAATGCCAGGCATCATTTGGAAGGGCAGGCTGTGCCCTTCCAAATGATGCCTGGGTTAACCCCCTGTGCGCCGCCGATCGGGAGGGAGAGAGGTCCGAAGGACCTCCCCCCCTCCCTTTCAGGCGCCTCCTCCGCACATGCGGGGGGGGCGCCTGAATTAGGTGTCATCGCGCCCCCGCGATGACACCTAATAATGGCGGCTGCTGGTCCGGATGCCGGGCTGACATCCAGGATGTCAGCCCGCACCGGAGGGGCCAGCGATCGGCCGGAACCCGGCCGAACGCTGACCCCAATGTGAGGACGCGCTCAGCGCGTCCTCAGCACACCAGCGGTAATGCTGAGGACGCGCTGAGCGCGTCCTTAGCATTGAAGTGGTTAATAAAGACCCGGTGCAGGGTCGAAACGTTGGTCATTTTTAATGTAACTTCAAATAAAAATACATTTTTTACTTAAGCCCTGGTGCGCATCCATTTTGTTCAGTTTATATGTATATTCGATTTGTTGCACCCAGGCACTGGATTGAAGTTACACTGATGGTAAAGTGAGTGCTGGTTTACCTTTGATTGTTATATATATATATATATATATATATACTAGGTGGAAAGCTTGCCCAGAGGGCAGTCTATTGTTAAGTGAGGTGTGCATGAATGTTTGCCGAAATGAAAGCACAGCACTGTCAAGGAAAGTTCAATTTTTTACTGACTATTTAGAATACATTTCTTTGAAGCCAACATTTTTTGTGAAGCATGCATCAGTCCCTGGTAATAAGTAGCTTTGTTCACCTCCATCGATGACTTTGATTTTAACGTCCGCAGAGCTTTTAACGCGAGAGAATTGTCCATGGCTGAAGACGGGTTCCGGTAAATAGATGCCAACTCTATCCAAGGTTTGGCCTTGGGATTTGTTATTAGTCATTGCAAAAGCCAATTTAATTGGAAACTGTCTCCTTCTTAAAACAAATGGTAGGTCAGTGTTACTGGGGGCTAAATCTATTCTAGGAATAAAAACTGTTTTTCTTTCAGAAGTAGGTGTTAATACTTGAGCAATGATAACATTGTGCCGCATAGCTTTCACAATCAGTCTAGTGCCATTACACAGGCCTCGCTTTGTATTCAGGTTACGCAGGAGCATAATAATACAGCCAATTTTGAGTTTCAGTTTATGAACTGGCATTCCAGAAGGAGCCAATTCATTTAAGAACTCAATGGGTTAATTATCCCTGTCTTCCTGGGATTCATCATCAATAGAATCAGTGCTTAAATAAGTGTAGCTCTCACCTTCTAACAAACTAAGCAGTTCTTCATTGATGTTGTCCACATCACAATTCTTGGGGCATAAAATTGCAGTTTTCTCAAATGTTGAAATATCGTCACGGTGTAAATGGTCACCATAAATTTCCTTGATAATGGAGTCTTTGCAGATCATTTTAAATGGTATCTGAAAAATATCTTGATGGAAGCCATATTAGTTTGTGAGTTTTCCATCGCCAAGTTTTATTAGCCAAGAGCTAAACTCTGGATCCACAGATCTTACATTTGTTTTCAGCTTTATGATCCTAAATTTATCCCACAGTGGATGGAATTTAATGCTGGATTCAACGATAGCTGGTCGACTGCCATGTGCCACAGCAGGTAGAGTTTGTCGGAAATCTCCTCCAAGGATAATTGTTTTACCACCAAAAGGTTTGTTGTTTTTCATGAGCTCTTGCAGTAATTTGTCGACGCATCTGAGAGCATCACTTGGAGCCATGGTCGATTCATCCCAAATTATAATTTTTGTTTTTCTAAGGATTGTGGAATCATTAGAGCTTGGCCTCATGGAAGATATGGAAGTGTCCAACAAAGGAACTGGCAGTTTAAATTGTGAGTGATATGTGCGTCCACCCTCGGGCAAATTAGCATCAATTCCAGTAGAAGCAACTGCTAATGATACCTCTTTTTTTCCTCTAAATGAGTGCAATAAAGTTTGGTATAGGTATGTTTTTCCACTACCTCCAGGACCATCGAGAAAGTAACACCTTTGGGGTAATGTTTCGTTTTGGGTTGCAGAAAGAATGTCTTCAAAAGTTTCTCTTTGTAGAGCATTTAAAGCCGCCTGCATTTGTACTCCTATTTGACTTTCAGAAACAGCATCATAGGGGTCTGTTGTTTTGGCTGTTGAATAGTTTGTTGGAGTTGTTAATGAAAAAAAATTCAGGATTTCGCTTTAACAATTAAAATGTCTTGAATGTCTAATAGAGCATTATTGAGACACGGTTGGCAGTCTGGTGTGTGGCCAGGGTGTCTTGAAAAGTCTTCAATGAGTTGTTGTTGATATTTTTCAAAAAGGTTTTTAGCATTTGGTGGAGATGCTAGGGCACAAATGTGGGCAAAAAGCTCTCGAAGCAGTTGAGGCATCATCTCACTTGAAGCTTCGTGAAGAGTCAAGTCCCATAATTCTTCATCCTGAAAAAGACCGAGTTTTTGAGCAGCTTCTTTGAATGTTGGAAATTGCACACCACCAACTGTTCGGATATTTTCAAATGAAGTGGCTCCTTTAACTCGGAGTAAAAGCAATCTTAAGCAAAATCTCTCCACATCTGAATTCATGTTTACAGAGTACATGCGACCAATGGTGTTATTAGCGCGATCTTGCAATCTTTTTTCCATGTTGTTGTTTTTTTTTCAAAAACAAAATGCTGAGGAATATCCGTATACAGATAGTCATGCACTGCCACATCTTCTTTGTTTAGCTTTAACCAAGCAGTCACAGTTGTGTCTCTTGATTGTGTTCTTTCTACTGCATTTTAGATGTTGTCTTCAGTAAAGTATACTGACTGTTCCCCTGCAAGGTGAATTTGCAGTCGTACGATGGTATGTGTTTGATGGTGCATCCTGAAACCAAAAAGACGCCATGCTGCTTCTGGAGCTGTGACATATCTTGAATCCATGAATGAGGTTATCTCATCATGAAGAAGAGTTGCATGTTCTTTAATTGCGATTTTAGTGCAGTCATGTCCTTTATAGATGTACTTGAATAAGAACTTAACGCTTTTTATTGAAGCGCAGCTTTGAACATTAATATGACAGTTGTATTTTAAAGTCAAGTATGGGTTGTAGGACACAACCCAAGAGTTATCAATTATTTTTCCATTTATTTCAAGTGATGAAACTGCTGAATTTGTTCTCTTGTACAATGGGTAGCCGTCCACGTTATTCAAAGTTTCTTCTTGGTAAGATTTTGGATATTTTTTAGAACAAACACCATCAACTATACATGGAGATGTTATGTTCTGATTACCACACGGGCCATGTATCATGTGCTTGATTACAATTGCATGTAAATGTGGATGTAGTCGAATGTCTGGTATTTCAGCGGAAATAAACATATCAATTGTGTGAGCATCTTTAGGCTTATGTTCTGCTGCTAAAATAAGCAAAATATGTGCATGTGGTAATCCACGTTTCTGAAACTCGATCACATGAACTTTGGCAACAGGTGTTCCTATTTTTTTTTATTTTGTGATGTCGTCAAGTAGGTCTTGTAATTTAATGTTGAAAACTTTGGCGACTAAATCTGGTCCGAATTCCACCGCTTGACCTTCTTTTATATTCTCTGCAATTTCAGGCCATTTAGGGTTACAGGTCATGGTTATGAAGAAGTCAGGCTTCCCATACTTTCTAACAATAGCCATGGCATCTTGGTAGTTCTGCAGCATGTTTCTGGGACTGCCTTGGAACGAAGATGGAAGTATGACTGCTTTTCCTGGAATTAAGCCCTGTTCGTGCGCTGCATTTTGGAGATGCTCCATGAGACCTGTGTATTTTTCAACCCTAAATTTGGACTGATTTTGCCTCACATAGTTTAGACGGTTGCCTTCTGTCTTCACGTATGCGTCTACAAACTACTGATGAGTCAGTTTGGCAGCACTCAGAAATGGGTTAACCTCTTGGCAGGTGGATAGCATGTAAGCATAAAATTGCATTTGTGATACCCTTTCCCTTGGCTTTGTTGAGGTGTGAGTGTGTATATTTGTTATGGTAGTATGGGTGTAGTTTAGTTTAATGTTCAGTGACCGACTTTGATCACCAAAAGGAAACAGAAGTGGATACAGCATTGGCTCCAAATTCGGATCTAAAATGCTTATTCTTTCAGTTTTATTTTTGTTGGGACTTCGGCAATGAATGATGAGATCTCGCTCAAGAGGAGGCTCACCATCGGCATTTTGAAATATAATAGCTACTTCATTACAGCGAGGTGCATTGTATCTGCGTTTATCATCCTTGCGATCTTGTACTATTGCCATGGTGACAGTTGCTGGTGTTATGCCATTTTGTATAGCCTCTTGTATGCATTCTTGTTCTACTTCATATAACATTTTACATGCATCGGCAAAGGGATTTTCTCGACTCATAAAAGAACTCAACTCGGTCATTAGTTCTGGGTCGCACTTTGAATTTTCAGTAATCATTAGGCGTTGTTTTTCGGCCTCATCAGGGTCAAGGATATAAAGTTGTGCAAACCTTCGGTTATCCTCATTGGAAGGATGAAGTGATGCAGTTCTGTGGTAAATCTGGCCATTAATTCTAAAGCAGTAAGGTCCATAACCGGGAGGAGGAGCAATGTTTGCCCCCATCGATGCAAATGCTAAAGAACTATTGATGGAACGAATGTTATTTTTGAAATTTTTGGAATGCTTATGACTTCCTGTCATTAGACTTTCTATCAAAGGAGCTACTTTAATGGGCTTCAGTAAGACTTTTCCTTTGCTGCAGCATTGTGTGAATAGTTTGTGGGATGGCTGCTGTGTATTAAAATGTAGGGCTTTGCAGTTGTCACAAATTACATTTAGCTCTCCACAATAATGTTGTTGTAATGAATCATCATATTTCTGGATTGATGCTTTTAGTTTTGTTCGGTTGGCAATATTTGTACGATGGTGTTGTTGGTGAATAGCATTAAGTGTCCTTATACGTTCCCTTTCTTCATTCTGTAGTTCGTGTGGCATTTGTTGTATAGATAGATGATGTTGTGCACGGGCCATTTTGTGAGCTAATGCATTTCTTTGTTGTTCTCTATATATATATCATTTTTTGTCATATTAGCCCTTTGTTTTTGTTTTGTTTTTGCTTGGTGAAAATGTTCAATTCCTCATCGGTCATGTTTTCTTTTCTCTGTCTATCTTTCTCATATCGGCTCCTTTTAGCTTCATTACTTGTCTCTAAAGCAATTTTTCTTTTAAGGGACATTTTTATTTTTTAAAGATAAGGTTTTTTTTTAATTTTATTATTTGCAGCCTCAGATTTCCCCTGAGCAGAGTGTCAGAGTATTAGTTAAATTGTTTTGTTATTTTTGGTGGGTGGTGTAGTGTGTTTTTGTGTTGTTTTTTATTTTTTTATTAATGCTGCAGTGGCAGTATGGATTTTTTATTTTTATTGTGGGGTGGGGTTTGGTGGTTGAGGTTGCACTCCTACTGCGGGTTTTGTTTTGAACAGTTTTTTGGTGGTGTTGGAGGGCTTATTTTTTGGGGTATTGTGTGAGCTGTGGTTAGCAAGATGTTCTGGGGTGTTTGTGTACAATGGTGGGAGTTAATGAGGATGGTGTGGCGGGTATTGATGTGGTGTTTGTCTTTTTTCTGTTTTTTTCTTGTTTTAGAGTTGTTTTATATTGTAGGAGAAGGTGCTGCAAGGTATTTACTGTGGTGGGGTGTGAGGGTTGTAGGGGTGGGGTTGGGGGGGTTTCTGATGGGTGTATTATTTTGGCGGGTGTTGTGCTTTATTTATTTTTTTATACTAATTGCAGCCTCTGCTATCCCCTGAGCAGATGGTCTGAGAGTGCGAGTTAATTTGTTTTTTGTGTGTGGGGTATGTTGTGTTGGTGCGGCTGTTTTTTTTTGTATGCTGCAGTGGTAGGCTTTTTTTTCTCTGCAATGTTTTTTTGTGGGGTATGGTTTGGTGGTGGGAGTAGCACTCCGACAGCAGGTTTGGTTCTGGACAGGTTTTTTTGGGGGGTTTCCTTCTTTTTTTGTTGGGGGGCTTTTATTGAGGTGGGTGCTTATGAGGGGATATTTGTTTTTTTTTTTTACACTTGTCCTTATTTCTTGCGATGCTGCAGCTGCTTGTGGTGTTTGAGGACTTATTTATTGGGGCATTGTGTGAGCTGGGCTGTGATGGCAGCTACGGTTGTGATGGTCTCTGGTGGCTCCTCCCGCCTGAGGCGGGTCTCTGATGGGAGCAAATGGCTGTGGTGAGCTGCTTCTGTGGGTGGTCCTGTGAGGCGGATCTTATTTCCTCCATGTTTGGCAAGTGCGTGACTGGCTGCTGTCCTGTGTCATCCTGCGAGGTATGTGGTGCCGGATGGGCGACGCTCGCGCCAGCGTTTATTTTCATTCTTTGTGCAGTTTTTTTGTTGGATTTTGGGTTGGGGGGGCTTTGGCAGAGCTTCATTTCTGTGGGTAAGGCAAGTGCCCGGCGTGACTGACTGCTGTCCTGTGGCGTCCTGTGTGGTATGCGGAGCGGGATGGGTAACGCTCGTGCCAGTGGTCTTTTTTTTGTTTTTGTTTTGGGGGTGGGGGGCTTTTGTGCAAGTGTCTGTGCTGAGTTGCTCCAGTGGGGCGTCCTGTGAGGCGGATTTTGTGTGTGTACGGCAAGTGTGTGGTAGTTGGAGCGGGTTGTGCTCGGCTCGTATAACGGTTGTTTGCTTTTTTTTTTTTTACAGGTGGCCGGCGCGTGCAGCTCCATGTTGGTTGCTAGGTGACCATTAAAACAGTTTCAAATGTCCGTTGTGCATGCGCAGTCAGCGCTTGACGGTGACGGACTTTAAAACTGTTTTATTATATAGATATATGCCCCTATTACAATCCTCAAATGCGCTTTTGCGCAAGGACAAAAACATTTGCGTGGAACGTCGTATTACGACGTTCGCGCAAACGATGCACGTTAGCGTCTATCGTGATTGACCCTGCGCGAACCCAGCGAAAGTGCGTGCGCGCATCCCATACTTCCCATTGTCAGCGCAAATGCGTTCGAGCAGATGGTATTACGATCTTGGCGCAACGTCGTACGAACGACGTTTGAGCAAAGTATCGTAACGTCTTTGAAAATCTGGTGTTAATTTACAATCTGAACGTTCTGGCCGGAACGAAATGAACCTGCACAAAAAAAAATACAGCACAGTACAGTTACACATACCCAAACAATAAAATTTATTAATTGTTTAATTTTTTTATTTTTGTTGCAGCACATATACGCAGATTGACTTTGACAGGCGCAACAACCGAAACCTAGCAAATGGTGGTTCTTAATTCTGATTGTTTTTTCACGGGATTCAGCCAGTCTGCCCACCAATTCCTGCACGCAACGGTCATTTGCGCCCGGCTTTGTGCGCTCGAAAAAACATGAAGGCTGAAAAACTGCGCTCTGATCGTAAAACCGTGTTAATTTACGCACGCTAATGTTTTTTGCATGCGCAAGCGCATTTGCGCGAGGATTGTAATAGGGGCCACAGTGTTTATTATTGCAGGAGACACTTGCACATCACAGCAATTCGATGAATTGCATCCCAGAGCTCCTGTGCCACATCCCCCATATGCAGCAAGGAATTCTGGGTAGGATATGCAAATGACATCTGTCTCACTTTTATGCATCCTGGAGATATATATATATCTTTCACTCCTGCACTCCAAGTTGTAAGAGTCCCATGCCTGGTGCTCACTCAGCCAATATAAAGTTTCACCCAAAAGGGTAGTAATAGCAGCACTCCCGGTCTTATAGTAGAAAAATATTTATTGTAGAAAAATCAACGTTTCAGTCCGCTGTCCGCGGACTTTCATCAGGATACATTAAAAGCAAGTAGACAGGACATTTAAATAGCAAACACATTACTGCTTTTAATGTATCCTGATGAAAGTCAGCAGACAGCGGACTGAAACGTTGATCTTTCTACAATAAATATTTTTCTACTATAAGACCGGAAGTGCTGCTATTACTACCCTTTTGGGTGAAATATATATATTTCGAGAAGATTCCTCTCTTCAGGTCTGGATGCTAAACTGAGCAATATCATAGAATTAAACAGTTCATAATATATACCTTTGCTTACAGATAATCACCGAGTGGAGGAGTGTCAGGATCGGGTAACCCTGCTTGCAGACTGTAAGCCAACAGACCCTGACCAAACCGGTCCTTAGTAATGGCCGGGTTATGGTCAGTAATACTGAGAATGACGAACACAAAGAAAGTGGCGGAGTGCAAAGTAAAACAACGTGCAGAATAAAGTAACCCACAATGCTCTAGCTAGCCGGTCCTTAATAATGGCCGGGTTAAGCAGAGCAAACCATCAAAAACACACATAGGCAGGGGTTAAGGAAATAGAGGTCCGTTATACTATGCCAGAATTCAGGGCGCCAGAATACAGGGAAGTCGAGACAAGCCGGGATCGTATAAACCAGGAAATCAGTCAGATAGGAATTCAGAAATAACAACAAGGCACTAGGCGTAACTGGAACCACGCTAGGGCAACTTGCTAAGAGAAAGGAAGCCCTTTAAATGGAGCCACAGCACTTCTTATTGGTGCTCAGAGGAGAAGCCCTGCTCTGCTATAGGATTGCTGGTCATGTGCTGCGATTGGTTGTCCTTCCTGCATGCTGCGTCTGATTCGTGGGCAGCACCATTCTCTGTCCTGTAGTACACAGTACCCTGGAATAAGGCTTTCTGGAAATCAGCTGCTGTGACGGCCGCAACATTTCCCCGGACATGGGTCAAAGGTGCAACATTTCCCTGGACATGGGTCGAAGGTGCAACATTTCCCCGGCCATGGGTCGAAGGTGCAACATTTCCCCGGCCATGGGTCGAAGGCGCAACATTTCCCCAGACATGGGTCGAAGGTGCAACATTTCCCTTGACATGGGTCAAAGTGCAACATTTCCCCGGACATGGGTCGAAGGCACAACATTTCCCCGGACATGGGTCGAAGGCGCAACACTTCCCTGGACATGGGCCACTGTGACAGCACCCCCCCTGACGGCGGGCCCGAGGGCGAGAAGGGAAACGGCGATGATAGGCAGAGACCAGCCCCGGGGCATGAACATCAGAGGCAGCAACCCAGGAACGTTCCTCCGGGCCGTATCCCTTCCAATGCACAAGATATTGAAATCTGCCTCTAGACCACCTGGAATCGATGAGAGCCTCCACCTCGTATTCCTCCTGACCCTGAACTTGGACAGGAGGAGGCTGTTTCATGGGAGTGGTATACCGGTTACAGACAAGGGGCTTGAGTAGGGAGGTATGGAAGGAGTTGGGGATTCTCAAGGACTTAGGCAACTCCAAGGCATAAGAGACAGGATTAATGCGTCGGAGGACCCTGTACGGACCGATAAACTGTGGTGCCAATTTGTGAGAGGGCACCCGAAGTTTGATATGCCGAGTGGAGAGCCATACCCTTTGACCAGGGACATAAGAAGGGCCAGGTTGTCTGTGGCGGTCTGCAAATTTCTTATGGGCTAAAGAAGCTTTTTGCAAAGCGGATTGAATCCGCGTCCAGGACTGACGTAGGAGTTGTAAGTGATCGTTAAGTGCAGGAATGGGTGATTCAGACGGAGTGCCAGGTAGTAAAGTAGGATGGAACCCATAGGTCGCAAAGAACGGGGTATGACCGGAGCTGTCATGTACCACGTTATTCGTAGCCAACTCAGCCCAAGGTAATAAGGAACTCCAATTATCTTGTTGGTGGGAGATGAAGAACCGTAAATATTGTTCTAAGGACTGGTTGGTACATTCAGCAGCACCGTTAGATTGTGGGTGGTAGGCAGAAGAAAAGGATAAGTTGATACCCATTTCTTTACAGAAGGATCTCCAGAATCGGGAAATGAACTGAGTACCACGATCTGAGACTATTTCCTGTGGTATCCCATGTAACCGTACCACCTCCTTAGCAAATATACTGGCTAGCTGTTCTGAAGAAGGAAGTTTTTTCAGTGGAACATAATGGGCCATTTTAGAATAACGGTCAATAACAGTGAGAATGGTGGTATTACCCTCAGATGGGAGTAGGTCCACAATAAAGTCCATGGATAAATGGGTCCACGGTCTCGAAGGAACAGGGAGAGGTTGTAATAGACCCACTGGAAGATCAGCAGGGGTCTTATTCTGGGTAGGGATGAGCTGTTCGGGTTCGGACGGTTCGGAATTCGACCCGAACTTTGGCAGTTCGAAAGTTCGCGAATTTCGAACTTTTTGGGCGTGTACGGGTTCGCAAAAAAAAGAAAATTTTGAAAAAAGTATAGAAAATGCTTAAAAAAAAAAAAAATCTAGAAATAAAAGAGACTCTTTACTGCAGAATATTATAAGCAACGGTTTATTAGATATTGAATTAAAAATGAATGTGTACGTGGAAAGATTATCAACTCTAAATGACCTCTGTTCACAAACGGGCATAACACCAGGTGTTTTTAGTCTGGTAATAAATTTGATACATTGTAGAATATACTGAGGATGGGGTGGTGTCTGCTTCTGATTGAGATTTGAGAATTAATTTCCTTAAAACATCCTAATATGCTGCATTTAACTGGTGTTTGAAAAAAATCTAAAGCAATGTTATTTTTCACCTCGGGATTAAACATTCACAGGGTTATTCAGAGAGCGGTGAAAAGCAGGAGAATAACTAGAGAAGTGAAAATTCTCTGTCAAAATAGCCAAACCAGAAAAATTCTCCCATTTATCTCACTTTCCAAATCGGCTATTTGGTCTAGATTGTTCTCTTCTCTTGCCAGTTCTCCTGGCTTTCACCTCTCTCGCAGGGTTGTTCAGAGAAAGGTGAAAACCAGGAGAATGGCAGGAAAAGAGAACAATCTGGACCAAATAGCCAATTTGGAAAGTGAGATAGGCTAGGGTCAGACTAACGCATTTTTCGCAGCGACCGTCAAAAAGTGCGTCCGAACGCATTGCCGTATTCTTTCACGGATTGCGCGAAAACGGTCATACGATGCGCATTTTTGTGCGGGATTTTTTACGGATCCAAACCAGGAAACTTTGGGTGTCTGGACGTTATGTCTGGACATGAGCAGGGTCTGACGTCTCCAAATCACGCAAACACACTGCTAGTGGATGCAGCGCACTCTGTACGTCCGTACTAGCGGTTCTGCGTCTCAAAAAAATGCGTTCATTTTCCACTTGTGTTGCGCAGCCGGACTTTCGTGCGACCGTACTTCGTATATTGGCCGTCATTGCCCGTCATTTGCTGCTACTGTGGCCGTGATTAAGTGCGCCTAAACGCACGTTAAAAATTCGCTAGTCTGACCCTAGCCTAAATGGGAGAATTTTTCTAGTTTGGGTATTTTGACCTAGAATTTTCCATTCTCCAGTCATTCTCCTGCTCTTCACCGCTCTCTGAATAACCCTGACAGGGTTATTCAGAGAAAGGTGAAACTCAGGAGAATGACTGGAGAATGGAAAATTCTAGGTCAAAATAGCCGAACCAGAAAAATTCTCCCATTTATCTCACTTTCCAAATCGGCTATTTGGTCTAGAAGTTTCCCTTCTCCTGCTTTTCACCGCCAAAAAATCAGTAAACTTTTTCTGCGTGTCCGAAAATGTCTCCTCTTTTCATACAGACTGCCGCCCCAAGCAGTTGTTTATGGATAGATTAAAGGAAAAGCATTTACCGTCATTAGAAATGTAATTTTTTGGTTTTTACATATTTCTATACATCCTAGAAATCCACCACTTCACGGGCAGGTTATGGGGACCTCCTAGGCACGATATTTGAAGGAATTTTTCGTTTTTATTTTTAACCTTTATTTCATGGAAAAATCACTGTCCCTTTAACCACTTCGCTGCGGCGGACGCGCTCAGCGCGTCCAACCGCATGTAACATTCCATGCGGTAGACGCGCTGAGCGCGTCCTGCCTTTGGGGTCAGCGTTCGGCCGGGTTCCGGCCGATCGCTGGCCCCCCCGGTGCGGGCTGACATCCTCGATGTCAGCCCAGCATCCGGAACCACCGCCGGAGTAATTCAGGCCCCCCCGCATGTGCGGAGGAGGCGCCTGAAAGGGAGGGGGGAGGTCCTTCGGACCTCTCTCCCTCCCGATCGGCGGTGTTGCGGGGGTTAACCCAGGCACCGTTTGGAAGGGCACAGCCTGCCCTTCCAAATGGTACCTGGCATTAACCCCTGGGGAGCCAGATCACGAATCGGCGCTGAAAAGCGCCGGTTCGTGATCCTTTCCCGGAGCTGGCCGACATCTTGGATGTCAGCCAAGCCTCCGGGAACTCCCCCTGATGACTGGCGTCATCGTGCATAGCACGATGACGCCAGTCCTGGAGTTAACCCCTAGCTGCCACCAATGGTGGAGATAGGGGGTTCCAATGAACCCCCTATCTCCCGATCCGTGGCAGCTAGGGGTTAAAGTGTTTGGTATTGTTGGATCGGCCAGAGCATGGCCGTTCCAACGATACCAAACACGAATGTGAAAAAGTTTGTAAAAAAAATAAAAATAAAAAAATATTTTAAAACAAAATTATAAAAAAAAAAAAAACAAGTTTTTTTTTCTTTTTTTTGGTTTGTTAATGCAGCAATATTGTTCCCATTTCAATTATAATGTGAACAATGATGCTGCACTAACGATTTTTGTATGCAGTGCGTTTGTTAAAAATCGTGTAATTTTCCTCAAAAAAAAATGTAACGAGACCCCATCTCTAATTTTTTTAACAAGCGCACCCCATACAAAATATAACCGCAATTTCTCGCATGTTAAAATGTGAAAAAAAACACTTTACACATTGTAAATTATTGAAAAATCATATTTTATTGCATTTTTTGTTATAATATACAGACAGGTCATGAAGTATACATATAATAATGACATATTATGAATCTGCCGAGTCTGACGGAAAGAACGATATATAATATGTCTGGGTCATATACTAAAATAAGCCTTCAAAACACGTTTAAACATGATGAGCAAAACCGGTAAAAATTACCTCAGCACGGGAGCGGGAAAAGCCTCAGCAGCGAAAGGGTTAAAAACATTTTTTTTTTAAACTTTTTGTCCTTGTTTCCTGTCCCCCAGGGCACTACCCGGACCCCCCATACACCTTTTATGGCAAATATGTAGCATATATGCTCTCTTGGAGGGCACTCCAAAAATCAAATTTTCAGCCCCGTTTACTTGCATGGGGGTTCGGGTTCGGTCCCGAACAAATGGGAAGTTCGGGTTCGGGCTCGAACCGAACTCGGGGAGTGTTTGGCTCATGCCTAATTCTGGGCACACACGTTACAGGATGCAATAAACTCTCGGATATCAACACGAAGAGTGGGCCACCAATATAGACGAGAAACGGTGAGAATGGTCTTATTGACTCCTGGGTGACCTGCAACCTTTGATGCATGCATAACTTGTAATAACTCCCTTCTCTCGTTCTCTCCTACATACAATCTTTCTGGAGGTAGAGAGCTAGGGGCGGCATTCTGATAGGACAGAATGCGCGCGATCAACTGAGAAGACACTTGCATACACACAGTGGCGATTATATAATTACTGGGTATGAGAGAAACCGGTTCGGTGTGAGGCAGTTCCTCTTCCTCAAACTGTCTGGAAAGAGCATCCGCCTTGGTATTCCGTGACCCTGGGTGGTAGGTGATCAAATAATTGAAGTGATTTAGGAACAACGACCATCTGTCCTGGTGGGGGGACAGTCGCTTCACGTCTGCCAGGTAGGCTAGATTCTTGTGGTCAGTTAGAATGATCACTGGAATTTGCGAACCCTCCAACAGATGTCTCCATTCTTTTAGAGCCATTATAATAGCCAAGAGTTCTCTGTTACCAATATCATAGTTTCTCTCTGAGTCGGACAACTTCTGGGAGAAGTAGGCACAAGGGTGAAGTGGGCATCCCAGGTGTCTCTCTGGGAAAGTACTGCCCCTATACCAGATTCTGATGCGTCGACCTCCATTATAAATGGTTTAGAAGGGTTAGGATGTGCTAGAATAGGTGCAGAGGTAAAGGCCGTTTTTAAATCCTCAAAAACTTTAAGGGCAGCGGGAGACCAGTTGGTTGTATTGGCCTCTTTCTTGGTCATAGAGGTGATAGGAGCAATTACAGAAGAAAAGTGTGGGATAAACTTTCTGTAATAATTGGCGAATCCAATAAATCTCTGGATAGGTTTCAACCCTTTGGGTAGAGGCCAAGATAGGATGGATTCCAGTTTTTTGGAATCCATTAAAAAACCCTTGGACGACACTATGTACCCCAGAAACGGAACCTGTGTCACATGGAATATGCATTTTTCTAGCTTACAATATAAACCATTTCGTAACAGAGTGCCGAGAACAGAACGCATGTGATCATAATGTGTATGTAGGTCAGGAGAGTGCACCAGAATGTCATCTAGACAGACTATGACACATGAGGAGAGGTAGTCCCGAAGGACGTCATTTATAAAATCCTGAAAAACCGCAGGGGCGTTGCACAACCCAAACGGCATGACCAGATATTCGTAGTGGCCCCTATGGGTGTTGAATGCGGTCATCCACTCGTCTCCCTCCTTTATGCGTACCAGGTTGTATGCACCCCTGAGATCCAATTTGGAAAACACCGTGGAACCTCTAAGACAGTCAAAGAGGTCAGAGATTAGAGGAATAGGGTAGGCATTCTTGATGGTGATGCGATTCAACCCTCTATAATCTATGCACGGACGGAGGTCACCCTCTTTTTTGGCTACAAAGAAGAACCCTGCCCCAGCTGGGGAAGAAGATCTTCGTATGAAACCCTTCTCCAGCGATTCCTGGATATATTCCTCCATGATACTATGTTCCTTTGGGGACAGTGGATAAATTCTCCCTTTAGGGGGAATGGTACCTGGGTATAGCTTGATAGCACAGTCATACGACGGTGCGGGGTAGCTTATCGGTCTCTTTTTTGTCAAACACTTGTCTCACAGACAGATATTGCTCCGGAACGGTAGAAGACAAAGGTTGTGCAGTAGGAGAATTGAGTAACCCGATAGGTAACAGAGGGAAACAAGAGGAGGAACAGGTGGGACCCCATGCGACGACCTTTCCCTTTACCCAGTCAATGTGAGGATTATGCTTTTGTAACCATGTGAGACCTAAAACGACTGAACAAGACGGTGATGATATGATTTGAAACACTATGGATTCGGTATGATGATCCCAAGACACATGGAAATTGCTTTAGTCTCTTGGGTTATAACAGGAGAGGCAAGGGGCCTGCCATCAATGGCCTGTACTATTAAGGGTTTGGATCTAGGGGACAGAGGAACAAGATGACCTGAGGCAAAGGACTCATCCATAAGATTATCAGCAGCCCCTGAATCCAGCAATGCGTTACAATCGAATTTGACAGAACCCCATGATAGACAGACAGGAAGAAGTAATCGTAGTGAGGTCGGTTTGGGGCACAAAGTGAGAACACCTAAGGCCGGTCCCCTCCTAGGACTTAGGTGCGAGCGTTTTCCGGGCGTGATGGGCACTTAAGGCGTTGGTGCCCCCTAAATCCGCAATATAGGCAAAGACCCTCTCTACGCCTATAGGATTTCTCTTCTGTCAATTTGGTGTGACCCAATTGCATGGGTTCGGTATCAAAGACCTGTGAAGTGCGAGATGGTAGACTAACGGAACCTCGTGTTGGAACCCTAGCAATGCTTTTTCTAGGTCTCTCTCTGTGTTTAGCTCTATCCCTGATTCTGTTATCAATATCAATCATGTAATCGATCATATCTTCTAACTCCTCAGGAAAATTCTTTGCTGCCATCTCATCTAGGATAGTATCAGAAAGGCCCTCCTGGAAAAGCAATACAAGGCAATCATTAGTACAATCAATCTCTGCCACTAGGGTTTTGAAGTCTATGGCATAATCTGCAACAGACCTGGAACCTTGCTTAATTCTGAGCAGGGATCTCCCAGCCCTCTTGGAACGACCAGGAGGATCAAAATTGCGTCTGAGAGCACGTACAAAGTTGTGGTAGTTATAGACCACGGCATCATCATTTTCCCACAATGGGTTAGCCCATGCTAGAGCTCTACCAGACAAATGATTTATCATAAATCCCACACGGGCACGATCTGAAACATACATTCTAGGGTTTAGTTCAAAATGAATGCTGACCTGAGTCAAAAAGCCACGACACCCAGTCTGTTCCCCACCAAAATGAATTGGAGAAGTCATGGATACATGGGAGGCAGGTAAAGCAACCTCAGGTGTGTGGGATTGCAGGACCGGGGGGCAGGGGTCGCCACATGTGGTTCAGGCTGCAAATAGGCAGTACGGACAAGAATAGTTTGTATAGCCTGAGCAAAGGCATCCATGCGGTGGTCTAATTCATTGACACGAGAGGCACATGCAGCAAGCTGCTGACCTACGTCTGCAGGGTCCATGGCCCTAGCGTAATGTCAGGATCGGGTAACCCCGCTTGCAGACTGTAAGCCAACAGACCCTGACCAACTGGTCCTTAGTAATGGCCAGGTTATGGTCAGTAATACTGAGAATGACGAACACAAAGAAAGTGGCGGAGTGCAAAGTAAAACAACCTGCAGAATAAAGTAACCCACAATGCTCTAGCTAGCCGGGCCTTAATAATGGCCAGGTTAAGTAGAGCAAACCAACAAAAACACACATAGGCAGTGGTTAAGGAAATAGAGGTCCCTTATACTATGCCAGAATTCAGGGCGCCAGAATACAGGGAAGTCGAGACAAGCCGGGATCGTATAAAACAGGAAATCTGTCAGATAGGAATTCAGAAATAACAACAAGGCACTAGGCGTAACTGGAACCATGCTAGGGCAACTTGCTAAGAGAAAGGAAGCCCTTTAAATGGAGCCACAGCACTTCCTATTGGTGCTCAGAGGAGACGCCCTGCTCTGCTATAGGATCACTGGTCATATGCTGCGATTGGTTGTCCTTCCTGCATGCTGCATCTGATTCGCAGGCAGCACCATTCTCTGTCCTGTAGTACACAGTATCCTGGAATAAGGCTTTCTGGATATCAGCTGCTGTGACAGCCGCAACATTTCCCCGGACATGGGTCGAAGGTGCACATTTCCCCGGACATGGGTCGAAGGCACAACATTTCCCCAGACATGGGTCGAAGGTGCAACATTTCCCTGGACATGGGTCGAAGGCGCAACATTTCCCTGGACATGGGTTGAAGGCGCAACATTTCCCCGGACATGGGTTGAAGGTACAACATTTCCACAGACATGGGTCGAAGGTGCAACACTTCCCTGGACATGGGCCACCGTGACAAGGAGAAGAAGGGAATATTAGACATGTGCATTCGTTTTAGTACTAAAACGATTTAGTCCGAATTTTGGGATAATTTAGTTTTCGTATGAGTCAAGAGATACGAAACTGCTCAGTACAAAAAACGAAAGAAAATAAAATAAAATGCACTACATTTTAGTTTCAGTCCTTTTTGTGATATTACATTGAGTGAAGGAGACCAGCAATGAAGAGCGCAACATCGCAAAGCTACAGAAAAGGTTTGTATGCGTAATCCTTCCCAACCCCTGCCCGAAAATCTGACAGTGATAGAGCTCCAGAATACTCACTCGCAGCACAGGAGAGGAAACCTTTACTTAACCCTTGCATGTCTATGAGACAGACAAGATGATAAAAGCAGCTGGAGAAGGAAAACATTCAAATAAATCACAATGAAAGCTAATGACAGAGGAGGGCTGGATAGTAAAAACCCCTTTATAACAAGCAGCGCTGGGAGAAGAGAGGGACTTTATAAAACGTGTGTTATCTCCCCTCCCGCTCTCCATAATAGGGGCTTGGGTATGATACATTTTATATTATCCAGGAGCACTATCCCCCTTTCCTCATCTATAATACACATTTTATATAAAGTCCCTCTCCTCTCCCAGTGCTGCTTGTTATAAAGGTTTTTTTTATGCCTGATACATTTAGTATCCAGCTCTCACAGTTACTCTGTCATTATGAGCCTTCAGTGTGATTTATTTGAATGTTTTCCCTGGATTTAAAGTGCTTTATTTTATTATAAAAATAAATTTGCAACAGTTATCTCTTCTCTGAGCTTTCAGACTGATTTACGTTAATATTTTCCCTCTCCCCTGATTTTAGAATCCTGTCTGTCTCCCCCACAGTGATACAAAGTTTAAGTAAAAGTTCCCTCTCCTGTGCTGGATAAGCATTGCATTCCGAAGTTCTGCACCCTCCACATGCCAATGCAGTAGGATGTTCTATACAGAGAGGGGCATTAATTAATGCAGGAGGATGTTCTATACATTATACAGAGAGGGGTATTAATGCAGGAGGATGTTATATACATTATACAGAGAAAGGTATAAAATGAGGAGGATGTTCTATACAGAGAGGGACATTAATTAATTCAGGAGGATGTTGTATACATTATACAGAGAGGGACATTAATTAATTCAGGAGGATGTTGTATACATTATACAGAGAGGGGTATTAATTAATGCAGGAGAATGTTCTATACATTATACAGAGAGGAACATTTTTTGAGCCCTTTAAATCCAGTGGCTGTGAGTGCTGAGATGAATTGCTTCTTACATTAGCGCTCAGTACGATATTTCAGGCTCAGCTGTTACAGTAACCGACTGCTGCTCATCACAGCACTCAATTTCAGTAAAACAAGGAAATAATATTGTTCTAACCTTTTATATATAAAAATATTATTTACTAGTTTTACTGAAACTCTGAGCACTGTGATGAGCAGCAGTCAGTTACTGTAACAGCTCAAGGAAAGATGTGGTATATCCGTGTCTGGCGCTGTCTGTATTTAGATATCTGTATTCAGATATCCCTTACTCCGTAGAGTGTAATAGAACTCCTAATGTAGCGTGTTAAAGCTCGTCGTATTAATGTAGCTATCTACAGTGTATTTGATAGGAAAGCTTGATTAGTCTGTATTGCGTTGAGCTAAGTTGTCTCCAGTGGTAATGATTTGTTTATAAACAAAGGGGTTCTGACTGACGTATAGATCAGGTCTTAATGCTACCTTATCTGACAAACATCAGGGTCTCACCCTTATGTGTTACTGTAAGTGTATAAAGTGATCGATGTGTGATTACTCAATCTTCTGCTGCCACCTGGTGGCTTAAAGGAATATCACAGTCACAGAAAAAATATTCTGCAGGGAAGCAGGTTTTCGTTGCTGCTCTTTCCTTCTCTCTCGTCGTCCTCATAAGAGAAGCAGGGAGAAGGCATACATAGCGTAAAAACGTTTCTACAAGGGGTGCTATATGAATATATATAGTATGCACTCACGTGGTCTAGAGCCTTAGTTGGTGTAGTCAGGCTCAGACGTTATAGCTCTGTCGGTCCATAGAGGTGACCGTATCCCTTCTTTCTCTCCACAAATCCTCTGCTGCAGATGGGTCTTCCCGGGGTCTTCTGATTTCTTAGGGCTACCTGCATCAACTGGCAACTGTTAAAGCTACCAAAGGTGTACCCTCCTTTCCTCCGGAGAAAGTTGTGGGTCTAGAATCGCATAGTGTCCCTGCCCACTTCAAAAAAGAGCACAATTGTGATCCAAGAAGAATAGAATTCATGGCCATTAAGAAAATAAAGAAAGACAGAAGAGGAGGAGATATTGCAAGAAAAATTGGGCAAGAAGAAATGCGCTGTATCTACGAATTTGATACATTACATCCAAAAGGTTTGAACTTGGATTTCGAATTATG
The DNA here is from genome assembly GCA_009667805.1 of Leptobrachium leishanense. Taxonomy (NCBI): domain Eukaryota; kingdom Metazoa; phylum Chordata; class Amphibia; order Anura; family Megophryidae; genus Leptobrachium; species Leptobrachium leishanense. The sequence goes on along the minus strand of CM019064.1, from coordinate 455,882,761 downwards.
CCACTTCTTGTAAAAGGGACCTATAAATCTACCTTCAACTCCAAGATCCATCATCCCAAGTCCACCTCGCATCCGTAGGCAGAGGGCATCCCTTATAGCGAACCTTTCTCTCCTTTTTACCTCCTACTTCTGAACCTCCCACACCTTAGCCTCCAACAAGAATCTGTGATTATTCATCCAACTTAGACACAGTTTCTCTTATCGTTATAATTTTGTTGCCTACTGGAGACAGCACCCCCGAATTCTGAATATTCCGATCCGTATTCAAATTAGAGACTACCCAGGGCCACATACATTTTAGCCCATACTCCATCTACATCCGATCATAAATATTCGATATTGTGATGCCCGCACCACAACCCCCGAGAGGGGAGTTAGGTATATAACAAGCGGCAACGCAAATCTCTTCATGAATAAACGAAGCCCCCACCAATTAAGACACTCGAGGGAATCTACATGTAGGATTAACACCACATGCAATCCGATCAAGAATGTCGATATTGTAATGCCCGCACCATAACCCACGAGAAGGGAGTCAGGTACACAACCAGCGGCAACGCAAATTTTTTCATAAACGAAGTCCCCTCCAATAAAATACTTGAGGGAATCTGCATGTAGGACTTACATCATACTCCATAGTAAACACCTAGGAAGGCAGCCAGAATACACCACATAATAAAGGCGAGATTAATATGATACACCGTTCTGACACATATCCAAGAAGGTCCACTAGCTATTACAAGTACACTCCATGGAAATCATGCCTTGTTCGAGGAGCACACCGAAACCACGAATAGAACCCGGCACTTTTGCCCCAAAAACTTTTTTACTAACTTTGATTGGACAAAACCGACCTGACGTCCTAAGGAACAGCTACCCATTTTTGATTGGAGAACATCTACACGTGACCGGCCCAATCGGATCTCGACACCCAAGCAGACGCCGGCTTACGGCGCGAAAAATCGAAAACCGCAGGTTCTCTCACCACTTTACAAGCAGACACACAGAAATCGAAACTATCCAGCAGAAGAGGCCTAGGTTTAGGCGAAACGCGTCCTGGATACCCCTATCTTTTTTATTACCATTGTTAAACTTATTTTGTTGCTATTAAAACCCCTTTATTTTAACCCCTTGGTCTGCTGTCTTGTGGTTTTCTCCGGAGGAAAGGAGGGTACACCTTTGGTAGCTTTAACAGCTGCCAGTTGATGCAGGTAGCCCTAAGAAATCAGAAGACCCCGGGAAGACCCATCTGCAGCAGAGGATTTGTGGAGAGAAAGAAGGGATACGGTCACCTCTATGGACCGACAGAGCTAAAACGTCTGAGCCTGACTACACCAACTAAGGCTCTAGACCACGTGAGTGCATACTATATATATTCATATAGCACCCCTTGTAGAAACGTTTTTACGCTATGTATGCCTTCTCCCTGCTTCTCTTATGAGGACGACGAGAGAGAAGGAAAGAGCAGCAACGAAAACCTGCTTCCCTGCAGAATATTTTTTCTGTGACTGTGATATTCCTTTAAGCCACCAGGTGGCAGCAGAAGATTGAGTAATCACACATCGATCACTTTATACACTTACAGTAACACATAAGGGTGAGACCCTGATGTTTTGTCAGATAAGGTAGCATTAAGACCTGATCTATACGTCAGTCAGAACCCCTTTGTTTATAAACAAATCATTACCACTGGAGACAACTTAGCTCAACGCAATACAGACTAATCAAGCTTTCCTATCAAATACACTGTAGATAGCTACATTAATACGACGAGCTTTAACACGCTACATTAGGAGTTCTATTACACTCTACGAAGTAAGGGATATCTGAATACAGATATCTAAATACAGACAGCGCCAGACACGGATATACCACATCTTTCCTTGACCAATACAGGCAGGTGTGTAACACTGCCATTCTATCCAAGTTAGGCAGCAGCCTGTACAATTTACAGATCAGCGCCATAAGAAGGATCTTACCCGTGAAATTACTGTAACAGCTTTGCCTGACACATTGTGCTGAGAGAGAGATACTGTAACAAGCAGCGATCTCAGCCCTCTGAGGAGCCACTACAATAGTAATTGTATCCACTGGTTTTCGGATGAATGAAATTAGTTTTCATACTAAAGAACTGAAAACGAATTTCTTTAGCAACTAAATAAATTGCATTTTAGGACTAATCCATTAGTTCAAAACGAAATTTTGTGCTGTACACATGTCTAGGGAATATGATCTGCTGCTTCCTATTTTTTCCACTACTATTATCATTTTGCTGGAACATAGATACAGTCTTACTGCAATCTCATCATAGCATTACCTTATCAGATTAATATGAAACCATGATCAACAGTTTAATACCTGAGCTCATATCTCTAGAATTGAGTGAAATTAATAATTTTGGGCCATATTACATTCTCTGCGCAAATGCGCTCGGGCTGCACAATTTTTTTTGCGCGCATTGTCCAGCGTTATCGTGCGAAAATTAACATGATATTCGGATCCTAGCGCATTTTCTCATCCGTCAAAAAATAACGTTAGTAAAAAAACGCGCAAAACGAAGTGTAATACGCGCACAGTAAAGTTACGCATGTAAATCAGTGCGCTGACTGTTTTTTTCGTGGGATTCAGACAATCAGAATTAAGAACCTTAATTGACATCAATTCACCTTAATTGACTCACTAACGTTTTTGCGCCTGTCACAATAAATCTGAGTATACATGCTGCAGCAATAAAAATAATATGCACGAATTCACAATCTTTTTGTTTGGGTATGTGTAGAATGTGTAACTATACTGTGCTGTATTTTTTTTTTTTAGTGCTGGTATATGTTGTTTCTGATCTTGTAATCTATGTGTTTTTAGATGTTCAACAATCCTTTCCTTTAACATGGTTTCCATTAATTTCCACACTACTGAAGTAAGACTAACTGGCCTATAGTTCCCCGATTCCTCCCTACTGCCCTTCTTGTAAATGGGCACAACATTTGCTAATTTCCAGTCTTCTGGGACGACTCCCGTTTACAAGGATTGGTTCAATAAATCTGTTAATGGTTTTGCTATTAGACCACTGAGCTCTTTTAATAACTTAGGGTGGATCCCATCAGGCCCCATTGATTTATTTGTCTTTACTTTAGGCAGCTGCTGTAGAACCTATTCCTCTGTAAACTCATATGTAAATGTCTCTTTAGTGTTTCCTCCTAACTTAGGTCCCTTTCCTTCCTATTCTTCTGCAAAGACTGAACAAAAATATTCATTGAGGCAGCCAGCAAGACTTTTATCCTCTTCTACATACTTTCCTTCCTTTGTTTTTAATCTAACTAATCCTTGTTTTACTTTTCTTTTCTCGTTTATGTATCTAAAAATGTTTTGTCCCCCTTTTTTACTGACTGAGCTATTTTCTCTTCTGCGTGTCCTTTGGAAGCTCTTATAAATTGCTTTGCCTCTTTCTGCCTAATCTTATAGGTTTGCCTATCTTCTTCACTCTCAGTTTTTTATAATTATTGAATGCTATCTTTTTGTTCTTCACTATTTTGGCCACTTCTGCAGAGTACCACAGTGGTTTCTTCCCTTTTTTTTTTGCTAACAAGCCGAATGCAATTGCTTGTGGCCTTCAATAATGCCTCCTTTAAATAATCCCATTTCTCCTGGACTCCCTTTAAACTCCTCCATTCTGATAATGACTCATTCACACAAAATCTCATTTTAGAAAAATCTGTTTTTTTAAAGTCTAAAACTCTTTTTTTTTGTGTGGTGCGGCTCCATCCCTGTTCTTATATTAAGCCACACTGCCTGGTGATCACTAGATCCCGAATTTTCACCTACAACAACGTCTGATACCAAACCTCCATTTGTGAGTATTAAAAACAATATGGCCTCTTTATGGGTCGGCTCTTCAATTACTTGTGTTAAAGATAATCCCAGTAGGGATTTTAGAATATTTTTACTCCTGGTGCTCCCAGCTATTTGGGTTTTCCAGTTCACATCAGGAAAAATAAAGTACCCCATGGTAATAACTTCCCCCTTCATTGTCATTTTGGCTATTTCCTCAAACAGTAGATTATCTAGCTCTTCTACTTGTCCAGGGGGTCTATATATCACACCTACACAAGCTACTGTATGATTACTAAATGTTAGCGTAACCCAAACTGACTCTATGTTCACCTCGATCACTTTTATTTGGTTAGTTTTTATGTTGTTTTTTACACACAAGGCCACTCCTCCTCCTTTGCTACCTTCTCTGTCTTTTCTATATAAAGAGTACCCCGGTATTGTTATGTCCCAGTTATTTTTCTCACTGAACCATGTCTCAGTAACCGCCACTAAATCTACTTTTTCAGCTGCCATCATTGCCTCCAGTTCATTGATTTTATTGACTAAACTGCGAGCATTTATAGACACGACTCTGAACTTGTCATTTTTTACCCCGCATGTTGCTTGCACCCTCAGATTTACAGGGTTATCCAAAGAGATCCGAATTGCTTGAGAAAGGTAACCGAACGCTGAAAATCAGCATTCGGTTGCCTTTCCTGACCATTCGGCTATCCAGAGAGCAGGCAATTCGCCAAATCCTGGCGAATTGCCTGAACATACGGTGCCTGTTCGGTGACTGTTCGAGGGCAGTGAAATCCCCATGAAAAAGCACTGCTTCGGCTATTCAGACAACACAAACCAGCAGTGAAAGGTTCCCCTAATGCCCTGCCATTCGGTGGTTTAATTCGACAGGTTTATTCAGGAGAATCCCATAGGCTTCAATGTTAAAAATATTCCCATTTTAATTCAATATCTAATAAACCGTTCATTATAAAATTCTGCAGCAAAAAGTCTCTTTATTTATAGATTTTTTAGGATACTTTAAGCATTTTTCTGATTTTTTTTTTTTTTTTTTTAACCCTTTCGCTGCTGAGGCTTTTCCCGCCTCTGTGCTGAGGTCATTTTTACCGGTTTTGCTCATCATGTTTAAACGTGTTTTGAAGGCTTATTTTAGTATATGACCCAGACATATTATATATCGTTCTTTTCGTCAGACTCGGTAGATTCATAATATGCCATTATTATATGTATACGTTATGTCATGTCTGTATATTATAACAAAAAAATGCAATAAAATATGTATTTTCAATAATTTACAATGTGTAAAGTGTTTTTTTTCACATTTTAACATGCGAGCAATTGCGGTATATTTTTGTATGGGGTGCGCTTGTTAAAAAAATTAGAGATGGGGTCTCGTTACATTTTTTTTTGGGAAAATTACACTATTTTTAACAAACACACCGCATACAAAAATCGTTAGTGCAGCATCATTGTTCACATTATAATTGAAATGGGAACAATATTGCTGCATTAACAAACCAAAAAAAAGAAAAAAAAAGTGTTATTTTTTTTTTTATAATTTTTTTTAATTGTTTCTTATTTTTATTTTTCATTTTTTTTTTTTTGACAAAAAATTTCACAGTAGTGTTTGGTATCGTTGGAACGGCCATGCTCTGGCCGATCCAACCATACCAAACTTTAACCCCTAGCTGCCACGGATCGGGAGATAGGGAGTTCATTGGAACTCCCTATCTCCACCGTTGGTGGCAGTTAGGGGTTAAGTCCAGGACTGGCGTCATCATGCTACGCACGATGACGCCAGTCCTCAGGGGGAGTTCCCGGAGGCTTGGCCAACATCCAAGATGTCGGCCAGCTCCGGGAAAGGATCGCGAACCGGCGCTTTTCAGCGCCGATTCGCGATCCAGCTCCCCAGGGGTTAATGCCAGACACCATTTGGAAGGGCAGGCTGTGCCCTTCCAAATGGTGCCTGGGTTAACCCCCGCAGAGCCGCCGATCAGGAGGGAGAGAGGTCCGAAGGACCTCCCCCCCTCACTTTCAGGCGCCTCCTCCGCACATGCGGGGGGGCGCCTGAATTAGGTGTCATCGCGCTGCTGCGATGACACCTAATTCCAGCGACTGCGGTTCCGGATGCGCGGCCGACATCGAGGATGTCAGCCCGCACCGGAGGGGCCAGCGATCGGCCGGAACCCGGCCGAACGCTGACCCCAATGGGAGGACGCGCTCAGCGCGTCCTCCGCATTGAAGTGGTTAAAAGTCCGATTTTTATTTTTTTTTCAGTTTACTTATTTTTTTGTAACAGCCCTCTTTATTATCATTCCCTGAACCTCCTGTGAAAATTTCAGACATTTTCGCTCAGTAGTTTCTTTGCAAACAGCGTTTCACTTTCCCAGCTTCATACAAATGGTTTTGCTAATTTATTCACTGCCTCCTCTACGTCACAGCTGCTTCGGCTCTGTGTGATTCGGCTCCTGTTCGGCTCCTGGTCGGCTCCTGTTCGGCTTCTTCGAAGGTTAATCCAGATGTTTTTGCTTGTTTTCAGCATGCATTCGGTTAGTTTTCGTCAGGTTTTCGGCAGCTTTTCCCTGCAATCCGGTGCTGTTTGCTGAATACACCGCAGGGTCACCGAAATGCAATCGGCAAAAAAGGAATCGAATTGAAGAGAACGAAAAGTCACCGAACGTGCGGTGACTTTTCGAATCTCTTTGGATAACCCTGTTAGTTTTGGGGGACAATTGGGCAGATTGTTTTTACCCTTTTGTCCCCCTCCTAGTTTAAATATTCCTTTGTGAAACCTTTGAACTTCTCACTGAGAACATATGTTCCCCTATGAGTAAGATTCAAACCATCTTTTTTTATACAGTTCCTTTCTGCTCCGATTAGAGCTATCATGGGACACAAAGCCAAATCCTTGCTCCCGACACCATTCCCGAAGCCACAAATTAAATTCCCTAGTGTGCATCTGCCTATCCTGAATGTTATGCACAGGCAGAACTTCAGAGAATGACACAGTGGACACAATCTGCTGTATTTCACCTCCAAGAACAAAAAAATCTTCCTTAATCTCAGAAACCTCATTGCTAGCCAAGTCATGTGCCCTAGATGGACTAGAATGTCCACTTCCCCTTCCTGCTTGGCTTATTTGACAATATTGAGAATACGTCTCCGGTCTCTACGAGCAGTAGCCCCAGGAAGACATCTCACCAAACCACTACTCTCCAGCTCAACCCCTCTTATGATAGAAGGCAATTGTTGCTGGGTGATTCTATCAAGTCCCACCTTTTCCTTTTTGTCCTTGGTTGTAGTCTTGCATACCTTAGGCATAGGGGATGGTGGTTCCTCAACTTTGGTGTCTGAGCCTACTTCTGTCTTACCACTACACTCTGAAAGTGCCTCAAAAGAATTAAGAAGAGCCACAGACTGTGGGACATGCCTTCTATCCACAACTCTAAGTCTACCAGATCCTACAGTAGTCCATCTGCCGCTCCTAGGAGGCCTCTGTGGCAGTGGCTTTGTAACAGTCATAGCCTGAGTTTGTCTAACAGATAATTTACAAATCTCAGACTTCAAACAGGCAATTTCCTGCTGCAATAAAGAGAACTGCCTACAGATCAGGCACCCTCCAAACCTCCAAAAATTGGATCTAAAAACAAATGCATGACAGCTATTACACTGGACCAAGCCTGCCATTATAAAATGAAAGAATGGATTTAAAACAAGCAAATCTTACCTTTTTGTAGCTTTTCTACCTACTGTCTAACCTCAGACTACCTCCAGAGTATCTCCAGAATATCTCTAACAGGGTTATTCAAAGAGATTCGAAAAGTCACTGCATGTTCGGTGACTTTTTGTTCTCTTCAATTCGGTTCCTTTTGCCGATCCCATTTCGGTAACCCTGCGGTGTATTCAGCAATTACTGTTAATTTAGTAGGAATAGTATAAAAATATTAAAAAAGGTAACACCTGATCATATATATTATATGGACACGGAGCGCTGTCTATAGATGGGATGCATTGATACCACGCACAGACATATACGTATATATCAACAAACAGACCTATATATACTTATATATAAACACGCAGATATATATATACACCACCCACAGACCTCAGACCACATATACACATACGAACATGGGGGGGTGGCATGTGGACAATCTCAACTAAATGCGCCCCCCCATTTGGCTGATCCCTCCAGAAGAAATGTTGAACCCGACAGAGCAGAGAATATATATATTATTCTCTGCTCTATTGGGTTCAACATTTCTTCTGGAGGGATTAGCCAAATGAGGGGGGGGCAATTAGTTGCCAAAATGTGTGTGTAATAGAAGTATGGATATATATATTTATAAGAATATGGATATATATCATATATATATATATATCATACCTGCCCTTATCTTCCCCTAAAAATTTGCTAACAATATACACACAAAAAATACAAACCACTGCCTGAGACCCAGCGCAGCCCACATGCCATCCCCTCTACCTGGCTGAATGTATTTAGTTATATATATTAGATACATTCAGCAAGGTAGAGAAAGTAAAAAAAGTTTTATTTTATGTTCCCAGGGACATTTAAAAATGTCTTCAGATTTTATTTTTTTTAGAAATATGTCACCTTATCTTAGCCTGGTGGTCAGTGGGGGCTCCCTGGATCCTGGTTGTGGGGGGGGGTCTGCCGTGACTGCAGGTGCAGTGGCTCCCTCCCTGCGCCGCCTGTCTCTGCCACATGCACTCGGGCAGCTAGATGGCACAGTCGCAGCTCTGTCATCGCAGCTCTGTCATCTGGCAGCCGCATGCTCCTCAAGGGGATCCTTGGGAGGCCCCGGCAGGCTGCCCTCTACAGTGCCTGATTAGAGGGCCGTGTCTGCCTGATGTTTTAGTATCAAGAATGTTTTATCCCATAGGCTTCAATGTTAAAAATATTCCCGTTTTAATTCAATATCTAATAAACTGTTGCTTATAATATTCTGCAGTAAAGAGTCTCTTTATTTGTAAAAATTTTTAAGCATTTTTTTATACTTTTTTCAATTTTTATTTTTTTTCTAACTTTTGGCGAACGTCCCAAAAAAGTTTGAAATTCGCGAACTGTTGGTCAGCCGATGTTCGATGCGAACTCCGAACAAATCGAACCAAACAGCTCATCCCTACCGTAGAACATGGCATCTTATTACAAAAACTTAATGCTCCGGTCTGATCGCACGCTTACCTGGTTTCAAACATGTGTCTGATCGGTTGCAATATGTGTCCATTTCTGACAGCACTTCCCTCCCCCTCCTAGTCTCATGCGGTGTACCCCAAGGCTCGATACTCGGCCCCCTGCTATTCACAATATTCATAAATGATCTGCCCAATGTCTGCAAAGCCTCAACTGTACACATGTACGCAGACGACTCTGTAATCTATACCAGCAAACCAGATCTCCCACAGCTAGAGGCCGTGCTGCAAGAACAATTCACAGAGGTAGAAAAGTGGATAAAAAGACCACAAACATTTTCTAAATACTGACAAACGGTAACGATGCTCTTTGGAACAGCACCTAAACTACACAAATTGCAAACACCCCATCTATGTGTCAGGACAAGATCAAATGGCCCTCTGACCACAGTCACTTCTCTCAAATATTTATGTGTGTGGTTAGACCCAAATCTATCCTTTGGCCCCCACATCGAAAAACTCTCATCTAAACTTTACCCCAAACTATTTGCCCTGTAAAGAAACAAATCCTGCCTGAGCCCCGTGGTATAAAAGCAGGTTGTACAACAAATGCTTATGCCAGCTATTGAATACGGAGATGTAGTGTATGCAGCGGCCCCTCAATCACACCTCCAGAAACTTACTACATTGTATAACTCATTCTGTCACTTTGTGCTACAATGTAACCACATGACCCACCATTGTGACATGTTAAAAGAACTAAACTGGCTGTCACTGGAATCCAGACCTTTCCAACCTGGTGTTTAAGAGCTTTTCTGGGAAGCTACCACCCTACCTGAATAGGCCGCTTCCCTCATCCTATAACCTCCGATCCAGGACCTGCACCTTACTTGCAATACCACAATACAAAGAGAAAGTGGCTCGATCCTCATTTTCCTACAGAGCACTGCAATTATGGAATAACCTCCCAGAAGCCATCAAATCTTCCCACAGTCTAGAGTCACTTAAGAGCTCTCTATTAACATACCTCAATAAGGAATGCACCTGTAAACATGTAACATAGTGACTATATTTCCTACATATTTATTTTCTGTTAATCTGTTTATTTGTTCTGTATTAATATCTTGCATTTTACTACTTTTTATTTCTGTAACAATGTTCTTGAACCTAGGACATACTTGAAAACGAGAGAAATCTCAATGTATCCTTCCTGGTAAAATCCTTTATAAATAAATAAAAATAAACAAATTCAAAAATGTCTTAGATTCTATTCTACTGTCTTTAACGTAAACTGTAATATCTAAAAAAATCAATATGTTCTCCGTCTATCTGATGGGTAAATTTTAAGTAAAAATTATTAACTTTGAGCAATTGAATAAATACTTCTAAAGAGTTAAAACTGCTATTTCAGATTAAAAAAATATCATCAATAAAACGACGCCAGAGGACCAGGTTTGTTTAGTGTCTGACTAAAGACACTCCCACATGTGAGTGCACCTTTTTCTTTATTTTTATTCATTTCTCATGAGATAAATTGCACTATTTTCTTTTTTATTCTGTTTTATTTGAGGCACATGTCTGTTGAACACCAGCATTTATAAGAGGCTCCATCTTTACATCTGACTATACACAGTACTTTGAAGGAAGCGCTGACTCCCAAACCACACCACCAGGACTTTTGCACTGACATTTTGGTGGATATGGGATATACCACCAGGTGAAGGAGATAAGCTGCTGGACTCTGCATACGTGATATACAACATTGCAATATTTGCTGATTTTATTTGTACCTGTTACCTTGGTCTCTTTTTAAATTTTTTACTTACCAAACGTTTAATCATTATTTTAATTAGATATCTATAGATATCTATAGAGATATATATATATATATACACACACTTTGCTATTTTTTTACTATATTTGAAAATTTATATGTTTTATGGGCCATATTACATAGTTGGTGCTAACTTAACCAGTGCTGTTGTAAACGTCCCAGAGCCATTATAGCCTATGGAGGTTTTAAGTAGGGATGAGCCGAACACTCCCCGAGTTCGGTTTGAAGCCGAACCCGAACTTTCCAAATGTTCGGATCCGAACCCGAACTCGGGTCAAGTCAATGGGGCTGAAAATTCGTTTTTTTAGCGTGCCCTCCAAGAGGGCATATATGCTAGATATTTGCCATAAAAAATGTATGGGGGTCTGGGTAGTGCCCTGGGGGACAAGAAACAAGGACAAAAAGTAAAAAAAAAACGTTTTTAAAAGGGACAGTGAGTTTTCCATGAAATAAGGGTTAAAAATAAAAACAAAAAATTCCTTCAAATATCGTGCCTAGGAGGTCCCCATAACCTGCCCGTGAAGTGGCGGATTTCTAGGATGTATAGAAATATGCAAAAACCAAAAAATTACATTTCAAATGGCAGTAAATGCTTTTCCTTTAATCTATCCATAAACAACTGCTTGGGGCGGCAGTCTGTATGAAAGGAGGAGACATTTTCGGACACGCAGAAAAAGTTTACTCATTTTTTGGCGGTGAAAAGCAGGAGAATGACTGGAGAATGGAAAATTCTAGACCAAATAGCTGATTTGGAAAGTGAGAAAAATGGGAGAATTTTTCTGGTTTGGCTATTTTGACCTAGAATTTTCTCTTCAGTCATTCTCCTGAGTTTCACCTTTCTCTGAATAACCCTGTCAGGGTTATTCAGAGAGCAGTGTAGAGCAGGAGAATGACTGGAGAATGGAAAATTCTAGGTCAAAATAGCCAAACCAGAAAAATTCTCCCATTTAGGCTAGGGTCAGACTAGCGAATTTTTAACATGCATTTAGGCGCACTTAATCACGGCCGCACTAGCAGCAAATGACGGGCAATGACAGCCAATATACGAAGTACGGTCGCACGAAAGTCCGGCTGCGCAACACAAGTGGAAAATGAATGAATTTTTTCGAGAACGCAGAACCGCTAGTACGGACGTACAGAGTGCGCTGCATCCACTAGCAGCGTGTGTGCGTGATTTGGAGACGTCAGACCCTGCTCATGTCCGGCCAACATAACGTCCAGACACCCAAAGTTTCCTGGTTTGGATCGGTAAAAAATCACGCACATAAATCCGCATCGTATGATCGTTTTTGCGCATTCCGTGAAAAAATAAGGCAATGCGTTCGGACGCACTTTTTGACAGTCGCTGTGAAAAATGCGCTAATGTCTGACCCTAGCCTTATTGCACTTTCCAAATCGGCTATTTGGTCCAGATTGTTCACTTCGCCAGTTATTCTCCTGCTTTTCACCTTTCTCTGAACAACCCTGTGAATGTTTAATCCCGAGGTGAAAAATAACATTGCTTAAGGCTGGGGTCAGACGAGTGCAGTTATCACGTCCGTGTTGCCGCACATTTGTAAGTCCGTGGCAGCATAGCATTCTGACCAATGGAGCCCCACACATGAAGTACGTCCGCACAGAAGTGCGGATGCATGGCGGACGCAGCAAACGGACGCAGGTTAGGCAAGAACGTAATACTGCTAGAACGGACGTGCGGAGTGCGCCACGTCCACAACGTCCGTGTAGCTTTGTATGTGATTGATGAAACGAGGTCAGATGGACTGCATTTATACGTCCAGCATTTTTGACGGACAGAATGTTTTTTCATTTTAATTTATTTTCCCTGCTACATTAGTCAAAAAATACGTCAGTGAAAAAAATGGACTGTTTGGCCACTACCTTGTTGTCAGTCAGTAAGTACGTCCGTACTGCACGGATGCACAGTCCGTACAAAATGCGCTCATCTGACCCTAGCCTTAGATGTTATTTTGAATTTTTTTAAAACACCAGTTAACCACTTGGCTGCTATGGACGCGCTCAGCGCGTCCAGCCAAGTGGTTCTCCTGTGCTATGGACGTGCTGAGCGCGTCCATGCACAGGAGGCAGCAATCCGCCAGATTCCGGCAGATTGCTGTGCCCCCGGTGCGGGCTGACATCTTGGATGTCAGCACAGCACTCCAGGACCCCAGCTGAGCAATTAGATGTCATCGCGGTGGCGCGATGACATCTAATTCAGGCGCCCCCCGCATGTGCGGAGGAAGCGCCTGAAAGGGAGGGGGGAGGTCCTTCGGACCTCTCTCCCTCCCGATCGCCAGGGGGCAGAGGGTTAATCAAGGCACCGTTTGGAAGGGCACAGCCTGCCCTTCCAAACGGTGGCTGTGATTAACACCTGGGGAGCCGGATCACGAATCGGCGCTGAAAATCGCCGGATCGTGATCCTCTCCTGGAGCTGGACGACATCTTGGATGTCGGCCAAGCCTCCAGGAACTCCCCCTGAGGACTGGCGTCATCGTGCATAGCACAATGACGCCAGTCCTGGAGTTAACCCCAAGCCAATCCGTGGCAGCTAGGGGTTGATGTTTGATATCGTTGGATCGGCCAGAGCATGGCCTTTCCAAGGATACCAAACATGAGCATGAAAAATGTTTTTAATTTTTTTTTTTAAAAAAAAGAATATTTAAAAAAAAAATTCTAAAAAAAAAATAACCAAGTTTTTTTGTTTTTGTTTTGTTAATGCAGCAATATTGTTCCAATTTCAATTATAATGTGAACAATAATGCTGCACTAATGATTTTTGTATGCGGTGCGTTTGTTAAAAAAAGCGAAATTTTCCCCAAAAAAAAATGTAACGAGACTCCATTTCTATTTTTTTTAACAAGTGCACCCCATACAAAATATAACCGCAAACGATCGCATTTTAAAATGTGAAAAAAAACACTTTACACATAATAAATTATTGAAAATTCAAATTTTATTGCATTTTTGTTATAATATACAGACAGGACATGACGTATACATATAATAATGACATATTATGAATCTGCCAAGTCTGCCGGAAAGAACGATATATAATATGTCTGGGTCATATATCAAAATATGGCTACAAAACGCGGTTAAACATGATGAGCGAAAGCGGTAAAAATGACCTCAGCACAGAGGTGTGAAAAGCCTCAGCAGCGAAAGGGTTAAATGCAGCATATTAGGATGTTTTAGGGAAATGAATTCTCAAATCTCAATCAGAAGCAGACACCACCTGTGATGGGGTGTATATAAGGTTCCCTGAGGAAAGGGTTAACTTAACAGGATTGATCAGCCCAGCAACACACACAATGACTTGATGTTGTGATTGCTGGGGCTTTAAAAGAGACACGCCTATACAGGCACAGGAGGTTCATTTTTGGTGGATCTCCCCTCAGACAGACACAGCTCCTAAAGGCCTGTGATTTGAGGACACAATCTTTTGTTTTGTTACATTGATTGCTGGATAGAAGAGAAAGGTTTTTTTTTTCTTCTTTTGTTTATTTGGTTGAACCAAGCAGCTGTGCCTGTATACACCTGTGCTACAAGGAATAAAGATTGTTTGATGAAACACTTTCCCTGCTGTGGTGTTCACGTGACCAGGTCCACTCCATTACATTATGGTGGCAGCGGTGGGATCGATATAAACCGTGGAGTGGAGTGTGCCTGATTCACATTGGCAGTTGGTAAGAGTACCTCATTTGTGACATTTCCTGGGTGTGCGCAAAGTACAGGCAATCTGCACTAGGATTGTGTTTCTGTTTCTTAGGAAAATGGATTCTGACAAGCTGTTAAAGTGGATGATGGAACAGCAACAGCAGAGGCAGCAACAGGAGTTCCAGCTTCAGCTACTACAGCAGATGCAATCCATCCAGAAACAGCAACATGCCCAGCAGTAACAACTACAGACTGAGACGCAGCAGCAACAGCAGGAGTTCCAAGTGGCACTTATACAGCAGCTTCTGGAGTATACAAGGGAACAAGGTGCAACAGACGGTTCTTCTAAGGAGTCCTTCTCCCATGCCCTGACCAAGATGGGACCAGAGGATGATTCAGAAGCCTACCTGACTGCATTTGAGAGACTTGCAACCCTGGCCCAGTGGAAGAAAGGTACCTGGGTTATAAGACTGGCTCCCTTTTTAACCGGTGAAGCGCAGGCTGCTTATCAGTGTTTGGGGGAAGCCGAAGCAGGGGACTATGATATACTGAAATCTGCTATCCTGAATCGTCTTGGTCTTTCTGATGAATGTTATAGAAATAAGTTCAGGAATAAGACATTTGTTTTGGGCACTCCCCCTAGGGCTTTTGCTCAGCAGCTTAAAGATTTGGCATATAAATGGTTAAAGCCTGCTACTCGTCCAGTCTCTGAAATTATGGATTTATTAATCCTGGAACAATACATCAAACAGCTCCCAAAGGGTCTGTCCCAATGGGTTTCACGACACAAACGCAGTTCCTTGGATTATGCTGTCCAAATTTCAGAAGAGTTTCTGCAGGCAGAGGATACCTATGGGTATCAGGTTGCTCAAAAGCAAAGTAAAAGAGAAAAGTGGGAAACCTTAGGGAAGCAACCTTCTGTTTTAAATGCCCCTCTATCAGGGAGGGAGAAAGTCTCTAAGGAGAACTCAACTCTAACAAGTCCCTGGTCTAAGACCAGTACAGAAAGGCCTTCTGGCAATAAAGTGAGGGCTTTAAGCAATGATCAGGTACAAGAAAGGCAGCTGGTATGCTTTAAGTGTGGAGAAAGTGGGCATATCGCAAAATTTTGTTCCTCTGTGGACTCTATGGAGTGTGACTATGTTGGCCAGTGTTATGCAGTTAACTCTGAAGTGAATGACCTGGAAGCTTTTGTAGTCCCAGCATGGGTGAATGGCATAGAAGTCAGGGCCCTTGTTGATTCAGGTTGTAGGAGAACTCTGGTACAACAGGATCTTGTCAACTTCAGCTTCTTGGACTCCCAAGAACCTGTGCTCATAATGTGCATACATGGCGATGTAAAATCCTACCCCTCAGCAAAAATTAACCTTCAGATAGATGGATATGCATCCCAGGTTGTTACAGGGGTGGCTGAAAAGTTGCCATACCCAGTGGTGGTTGGGAAAGATTGGGAACACTTTGGCAGAGTCCTCAAAGTTCAGGTCAAAGATGTGGAACTAAGAAAGGAAGAGGAATGCAGTGCAGACATAGGAAGACTCTTCCCTTTTAAGGACCCAGACTTGTTTTCTACAAGAGCTAGGGTTCATAAATCAAAAACACAAAGGAAACTGGAGAAAAGGAGAATGGGCAGACATACAGGACGTGGAACATAAATGCCCTGTTCAGCAGGTGATAGCTGGGGAAGACATGGAACAGCAAGCAGGGGACCCTGGGGACCCTATACCTGAGTTGGGGACAAGTCCTAGGGATGTGCGAAAGGCACAGAAAAATGACCCCACACTGAGTGGAGCATACGACAGTCTGGCTGTTGCAAACGGACATGTTTTGGATGCACTCAATCATAGTCACTTCCCCCATTTTATGCTAAGGGATGAATTGCTATACAGAGTTTGCAAACACCCTAATACAGGAGACCTATGTGAGCAGATATTGGTACCAAAAGGCTATAGGAGACAACTGTTACAGCTGTCTCATTCTATTCCCCTTGCAGGGCATTTGGGGAGAGAGAAGACTCTGGCCCGTTTATTGTACAGGTTTTTCTGGCCGGGTGTATATATGGAGGTAGAAAATTTTTGTAAGTCCTGCCCGGAATGTCAGCTAGTGGCTCCAAAGGGACAAGTCAAAGCACCACTTATACCGATACCATTAGTGGAACTGCCATTTGAAAGGATTGGAGTTGATCTAGTTGGTCCTCTTGAGAAAACTGCAGCAGGTAACCATCATATCTTGGTAATAGTTGATTATGCAACCCGGT